>JANAVB010044876.1:0-30695 GCA_029216955.1 Iris pallida | reverse complement strand
AATTTTGTAATTTTAATCATTTATTGATTTGACATTTAAATCATGATATGATTTTTGGTAATTTTTAAATCATTTTAAAATTATTTAAAATCATGACTTGTAATTTTGATGTTTTGCTAGTGAAACCCTAGAGACTGTTTGACCTAGAGCTAACCATGTGATTAGGATTTTAATGTCATTTCTGGCCTAAGGATATTTTGTATTTGACCTCCTTGAATTATTTTGATATTTATTGTGTTCGTGATTGATTTTGACCTTTGATAGGTGTGATTTTGTGATGGTTTTGTGTCCGTAGCGGACACATATCAGTTTTTATTTACAAATGTTTGATGTGCCTCAAAGAGATTTTTTTTATTGCTAATTTTTTTTAAAAGTATTTGAATGAGATTGTTTTCTGCATGTGTTTCCTGTGATTGTTTTGTTTTAATTTCGAGGACGAAATTTTTTTAAGGTGGATAGATTTGTCACCCCCAGTTTTCAGAAACAGGGATTTTTATCATTTTACATTTTTGAATATTTTTAAAATTTATTTTATTATTTATGATATTATTTGGGGTTGAAATTTATTTTATTATTTATGATATTGTTTTGGGATTATTTGAGTCGGGTTCGAATTTTAACTCAATTCGACTTGAAACGGGACCCGGGGGGTAGTTTAACTCTAGTGGGACCCACACACTAGTTAGACATGGCCCACATGATATTAATTTTAGTCCACATGATATTAATTTTAGTTAGTAGTTAGACTAATTATTTATGGATAGGTTTAGTTTAATTAGAGACTTAAAACTAGACTAAATTAACCTCAACCTTTAACCCATTCCTAATTTAAATCAAATAGATTAGTGGAGGGCATTTTGGACATTCAAATAGGGGACACCTCACCCTTTTTGGGCAGCCACCTATGGGGGGGATAAGGAGTGAGTCACTCCTTCATTCATTTGTTTTCATCCACTTTCTCTCTCTTGTTCTTCCCCAAATTAATTTAGAGATGAACCTCCATTGATTTTATCTCCAAAATCAACCCCTTCTTCCACCAAATCTTCTTCATTTCTCCTCTACTCCATGGTTAGAGGGTGCTAGCCAAGTTTGGGAGGATTCGGAGCTCGTTCGTGTCCTTTTAGAATCTCTACGTGTCGGTGTCGTGTCGGAAGGATTTTCCTTTGAATCTCTCTTCCGGAAGGTATAATCTCTCCTCCAATCCATTCCCTACATGCATATAGGAATATTTTGAACCCATAGGAATGACCCCCATGGTTGTATCTCCATTTGTGTCCATTTCGTGTCCATTTGGAGGTCATAGGAGTGTCCTTTGTGTTGTGGTTGTGTCCATGTGGGAAAATCCCAAATTTGGACACACTGTGTTGTTGTTATGTATGAATGAATTATTACATGTTTAATCTCATATTTTTGTATTGGAGATGTGTTCTATAGTGTCTCATATATATATATTAGTGTAGAGAGTGAGTTCTTGATATATTATGTTATATACTTGTGTTTCTTTTGTCTCAAACTACCTAAATTCGTCATAATATTTATCCACGTTTTTAGTAGCAATAGCAACTTAGAAATGTCATAACTTTTAGCTTAAAACTCTGATTTATCTTCCGTTTTTTTAAAAGAACCGTATCGAAGTTAGCTTTCCAAATATATATTTTAATAAGCCAAATTTGTTCTTAAACTTTCTGTAAAATTATTTGAGTGTCAGCTATACGAAAGACGAACGCATTTCGGTGTTTTTGCGATTTCGGGAGCTTCCGGACACGAAAATGCGATCCGTTTTAAAGTTTCGGAAAGCTAACACAAAGATATATAACATACTTTAATCCTAAATTTAGTGAATGCCTAATTGGTACAGTATTGGTTTTAAGTAGAAGAGTGACTATACGATATATGCATTTTGTGTAACCTATGAGCCTATGTAGTATGGATATTAATTGAATATAGAGTATGTAATGCATGATATATTAGATGAATGAAATGATATATATGATATATATTATCTTTACATTAATGTATATATATGGTTGAATACAAGCATGTAGAAATGCAATTAATATAATACATATAAGCAATGCATGAATGAAAGAATGATATACAATGTATGCATGAAGATATATATGTAATGATAGATATGAATGCCAACATGATATGAATGTATGATGCCATATTAGCACTTAGCACCATGTTCATATGTTAAAACTCCCTTCTACATGTTGACAGTAACCCCAAGCATGAATACACATAAAACCTACTTACTGTTATGAGTAAACCCTTTGATGTATAAATAAACCCTTTTGTTATGATTAACACCCACACACACACATGCTAAACCTATGCTTTACATGTTATTTCTTCTATGTGACACAATGAACCCTTGCTAAATGTTATCCTTCTAACATAATGTCACCCTCATTTCCCGTATTTCCCGTATTTCGTATTTATACTCGTATCTGGATTTTGGCATGTATTTTTATTTTTCTCAACTTGTGGAATTTCTGTATTTCTCGTATTTTGGGTTTTTGTCTTGGCTCGGTTTTATTCGGATTGGGTTGGTTTTGGTTTGGTTTATGTGTATTGGAACACCTTAGCCTATGCTCCACCTTCATTCCACCACATCCCACCCTCTTTATAATCCCCATCTAACACTCTCTCTCTTCATTACCTCCTCTATTAATTTCTTCTTCTTCTTCTTCCTCCACACAACTCTCCACACCCATAGGCAAGTGCACCTTGCCACCACATGAGAACCCTCTTTTATTGGTCTATTTGCTAGATTAGGACATGGTGATCAACATTAGAACTTAGCATTTCGTGATTTGCAGCCTCCATTTTTCTAGATCTAGGTTTTTCCTATTTTCGGTTTTGTATGGTTTTGATCTATTTAAGTTGGATTTTTATGGGTTTTGATGTTTCCATGTGGAAGAAAGTTCAATTCCACCCCAGTTGGAACTTTGGAAATCCGGATTTGGAGTTCGAATGGCCAAGTTGTGAAGCTTTGAAGTTTTGGAGCCATGAGAGCTTCTTCCCAGCCATGGAGAAGAAGACCCTTTCCTCTGCGTGCGTGTTTTTACGCGTACGCAGCTCTCCTGCGTTTGTGCTTTTGTGCGTACGCAGCCCCTCTGCGTGCGTGTTTTTACGCGTACGCAGCTCTCCTGCGTGCGTGACTTTTCTCGTACGCAGCTCTCTTGCGTGCGTGACTTTGCTCGTACGCAGCTCTCCTGTGTGCGTGACTTTTCTCGTACGCAGCTCTCCTGCGTGCGTGACTTTTCTCGTACGCAGCTCTCCTGCGTGCGTGACTTTTCTCGTACACAGCTCTCCTGCGTGCGTGACTTTCGCGTACGCAGCTCTCCTGCGTGCGTGCCTTTTGTGCGTACGCAGCTCTCCTGCGTGCGTGCTTTTGTGCGTACGCAGCTCCCCTGCGTGCGTGACTTTTGTGCGTACGCTGCTCCCCTGACCCCTTGCTTATCCCATTGGCTCTGGGAGTATTGGTTTTGTTTCTCGACTTGGTTTCGCTTTTGTGGATTGAGTTTTTCTGAGATCTGTTTAACACAGCACGACTATCTTGACCCGACACGGCCTAACACGATTTTCAAGTAATTGTTTATGACTAGTACAGTTTTCGGAATTTTCTGTGAATTGTGACCCTGGTATTCTCTGATCTCCTTGCCAGTGACCCGTAGTGGTGCACTCCTGATAAGTACCCTGACATGCTTGATAGTGGTCCGTCGTGGCGCACTCTTGATAAGTAATAGAGATAATGATTGGCCTGGACACCGTGGTTGTTTGTATTGATTATGCTTGTATAATCTACGAGTCCCGTGTGTCTTACATCATGTCTAGGGCATGATCCCTGAGTACCACGGTCAGGGATTCATACTGAATCTGGCTAGCTTAATGACTAGATGGATCAAATAGTTCATGGAGAATTTCCAAGTTACCTGTTGCCCCTTTGGTCCCGGCCTTATATATATATATATATATATATATATATATATATATATATATATATATATATATATATATACTTGGGATTTGTTGCTATCCGTCGAGATGAGCGCACTTCCAGCCCGTCGTCGAGCGTGGTACCTTAGGACACATGTATCTTACTACAGTGTGTCTGCTATATCCTGCTATCTTTTTCTTTTCTTGCTGGGATCACTCAGGTAGTAACAACAGGTAACCGGACTTGGAATTCTCATTGCATCTTGCTAGTAACTAGGCCTGTGATAACCCTAGTTAGTTAAAGTAGCAAGCCGTATTTATTGCTTGGCCGTGATTGATTGGATGGAGTCTAGTCCCGCTTGTCCTGTCCTGATCCTGTACAATTTCTGTCATGACATGCTTACTCGTGCTTTATCTTAATTCTATATCATGAATAATTGCATATCTTGATTTCTTATATTCACCTTGCCGATAAATGGTGGGAGAAACCAAGTTCTGTTCAGACGAAGGGTTACAACCCCGGTCCTTGTTTGGTTTACGGGTTGTAACCTGGTTATCTGAATAGTCCCATGGTTATCTCATCGTATATCACCCTGTCATGCTCTCCAATATGTTCTGTCTTTTTTTGATTTTGTGCAAGTTTGTCTTTTATATTCACCTATCATGCTTTTTCTTAATTACTGTCTCTTATTATGTAATTATATTATTGTGCTGATTGCTGGCTTTTATTCTTATTTCGTGGCCCCCTTGTGGCACTTGCTCTTTCTGGGGTTGACCTAGCTGGTTTTGTGTGGCCAGATTTCGGAGCAGCTTCCGAGGATCTACCGAACCTCCAGCCCAATGGTGGCGACTAGAAGGAACCCGGGCTACGAGTGGGTTTTCTATTTTATTTCGCTCACTCTGTTGTAAAATTATTCTTTTGAGACGTTTAGCCGACGAGCACTTGTTAGCTTGATGCACTTTACTTCTGTCTGCCTACGGGCTGTAATCATGATTGGCAACTCGAGGTTGATCATATATGACTTAACTCTTGCTAGTCCCTATATTTTGTACGACTAGCTCCATGATCATCTGGATATGTAATGTTTGGGACGCCTTACAATTGTATATTTGGTGATCTGATATCTTGTGATTATTATTAGTTGGTTGAGATTGAGACAATAGGATAATTTATGACCTTGAGAGACCGATGGCTTGTAGATAAACCCTCCAATATCTAGACAGCCGTGACCGTAAGATGAGATGGATTCCATTTCATCATACATAGCTGGCTATGTCTGCCCCCGCTCTCCAGTATTCTGGTTCTGGGGTGTGACATGGTTTAAGTGGTGGCCCATGCAGGTCTTGTCAATCAAGAAATGTGAGGGTTTACCGGATAGATGTCTCAATCTGTACTCGTCTTTGATCTCCACTCGTATCTTCTTATCTCCTTGGATTCCTGACTTGATAACATGCTTGCATCATTGTTCTATCCTGGTCCTTCCTTAATATTTCCGATGTCATTGCTTCAGCGGCATCACTCCTGTTGATCAGCCAGAAGAAGTTCGGCCGGCAGCCCAGCAACAGCAAGAAGATCAAGATCAGTCCTCAGCAGCCGCCTCTCGAGCCATGCCTTCTAGCGAACCAGTGCCCCCAGTCCAGCCAGTTCAGCCAGCAGGGTCAGAGGATGGGGTCTTGATAGGGCTCATCCGTGAGTTGCTTGCGTCTCAAGACCGTCGAGGTGATGCCTTGCAGCAAGCAGTACAAGATGCTATGAGCGGAATTGGTCCTCGAGGGAACAGTGCGGTCAACAATTTCAAGCGCCTGAACCCTCCCTTCTTCGATGGTAGCGAGGATGCTATTGCTGCAGATGCCTGGCTACAGGACATTGAAGTTATCTTGGAGGCAGCCAGGACCCCTGAGGCAGAGAAGGTGGCAGTGGTGCGCCTGCAGTTACTAGATCTAGCCCGCAGCTGGTGGGCTATGCAAGCAGCGAATTTGGGTAGGCCTGTCATGTGGGCGGTATTCAGTGATATATTCCAGACCAAGTACTTCGACGCAGTGGCTAGGTATGACCTGCAGACCAGGTTTAGTAATCTCAGGCAGATGAGCAGGACGGTCGACGGATATACGGCCGAGTTTTCAAGGTTGAGTCGGTTTGCTCCCACCTTGGTGGCAACCGAGCTAGACAGAGCACAGCGATTTCAGCAGGGGCTCCACTTGGAGATCATACTGGCAGTAGAGCAGTTCGAGCACAAAACTTTTGATGCCGTCTTGTGAGCAGCGAGGAGACATGAGTATACTTCCCGAAGGATAGCGGACCGGACCGGAGATGGAAAACGGTCTCATAACCAGATGAACCAATCCTCAGCACCGGCCCCAGCAGCTAGGGCCTTGACTATTGGAGTTCCCCAGAGGACAGATTCGGTGACCTCCTTACAGCATTCTGCCCCGACCTATCCCCAGCAGCAGAAGCAGAAGCGGCCTTTCGCAACGGGTTGTTCTCATTGCGGGAAGCCGGGGCATGTTGTTACTGAGTGCCGTAGAGCACAGGGATTGTGCTTGGTTTGTGGTTCGTCGGACCACATGATAGGATCTTGTCCGTTCAGAAATAGATCATCATCGATAGTAACTAGTCCCTCGGTTATGGGACCAGCACCAGCACCAGAACCAGCTCCAATTCACCAACCACAGCAGCTCCCGTTCCCGGGTCCATTGCCGTCTCAAGCCCAGGCCTTCCAGCAACAGAGGCCTCAGCAGTTCGCCCTGGCCCAGGCCCAGATCCAGAATCGACAGAGAGGTATCTGTGTCCTATTATCTTGCTTTCTGCCGTCGTTATGCGGAACACTTGCCATGTTTCATATATCCTAATTACAACGGTATATCCCGGACCCGAGCCATGTCCTAGATCATTCGAAAGCGGTTATTGGTACCAACCTTTTCTTATGAGGAAAGGCCCGTGTTCCTGTTTGACCAAGGAGAAAGACCTCAAGCGCAAGACAATCAGTTTAGTTCATGTTGCTTGAGTTCATCGCTCCTTGGGAGAGCCAAACGTGGGAGTGTGAGGATGATATCCGATCACGTTATCCCTACCTGTTTGACTCGTGAGGTCTAATATCTTCCTTATGCCTTACGTTTTCCCTTCCTTGCTTGCATTGTATGATTGTATAATTGAACTGCTTAGTGTAGCTTGCCTGTGCTTAGTGTAGCTCGTCGTGGCAATCTCTAGCTCCTTGATTAAATTCCGAGCACGGAATTCTTTTAAGGTGGGTAGAGTTGTCACCCTCCTTTCCCGTATTTCCCGTATTTTGTATTTATACTCGTATCTAGATTTTGGCATGTATTTTTATTTTTCTCAACTTGTAGAATTTCTGTATTTTGCGTATTTTGCGTTTTTGTCATGGCTCGGTTTTATTCGGATTGGGTTGGTTTGGTTTGGTTTATGTGTATTGGAACACCTTAGCCTATGCTCCACCTTCATTCCACCACATCCCACCCTCTTTATAAACCCCACCTAACACTCTCTCTCTTTATTACCTCCTCCATTAATTTCTTCTTCTTCTTCTTCCTCCACACAACTATCCACACCCATAGGCAAGTGTACCTTGCCACCACATGAGAACCCTCTTTTATTGGTCCATTTGCTAGATTAGGACATGGTGATCAACATTAGAACTTAGCATTTCGTGATTTGGAGTCTCCATTTTTCTAGATCTAGGTTTTCCCTATTTTCGGTTTTTGTATGGTTTTGATCTATTTAAGTTGGATTTTTATGGGTTTTGATGTTTCCATGTGGAAGAAAGTTCAATTCCACCCCAGTTGGAACTTTGGAAATCCGGATTTGGAGTTCGGATGGCCAAGTTGTGAAGCTTTGAAGTTTTGGAGCCATGAGAGCTTCTTCTCAGCCATGGAGAAGAAGACCCTTTCCTCTGCGTGCGTGTTTTTACGCGTACACAGCTCTCCTGCGTGCGTGCTTTTACGCGTACACAGCTCTCCTGCGTGCGTGCTTTTGTGCGTACGCAGCCCCTCTGCGTGCATGTTTTTACGCGTACGCAGCTCTCCTGCGTGCGTGACTTTTCTCGTACGCAGCTCTCCTGCGTGCGTGACTTTTCTCGTATGCAGCTCTCCTGCGTGCGTGACTTTTCTCGTACGCAGCTCTCCTGCGTACGTGACTTTTCTCGTACGCAGCTCTCCTGCGTGCGTGACTTTTCTCGTACGCAGCTCTCCTGCGTGCGTGACTTTTCTCGTACACAGCTCTCCTGCGTGCGTGACTTTCGCGTACGCAGCTCTCCTGCGTGCGTGCCTTTTGTGCGTACGCAACTCTCCTGCGTACGTGCTTTTGTGCGTACGCAGCTCCCCTGCGTGCGTGACTTTTGTGCGTACGCTGCTCCCCTGACCCCTTGCTTATCCCATTGGCTCTGGGAGTATTGGTTTTATTTCTCGACTTGGTTTCGCTTTTGTGGATTGGGTTTTTCTGAGATCTGTTTAACACAGCACGACTATCTTGACCCGACACGGCCCTAACACGATTTTCAAGTAATTGTTTATGACTAGTACGGTTTTCGAGATTTTCTGTGAATTGTGATCCTGGTATTGTCTGATCTCCTTGCCAGTGACCCGTAGTTGTGCACTCCTGACAAGTACCCTGACATGCTTGATAGTGGCCCATCGTGGTGCACTCTTGATAAGTAATAGAGATAATGATTGGCCTGGACACTGTGGTTGTTTGTATTGATTATGCTTGTATAATCTACGAGTCCCGTGTGTCTTACATCATGTCTAGGGCATGATCCCTGAGTACCACGGTCAGGGATTCATACTGAATCTGGCTAGCTTAATGACTAGATGGATCAAATAGTTCATGGAGAATTTCCCAGTTACCTGTTGCCCCTTTGGTCCCGGCCTTATATATATATATATATACTAGGGATTTGTTGCTATCCGTCGAGATGAGCGCACTTCCAGCCCGCCGTCGAGCGTGGTACCTCAGGACACATGTATCTTACTACAGTGTGTCTGCTATATCCTGCTATCTTTTCCTTTTCTTGCTGGGATCACTCAGGTAGTAACAAACAGGTAACCGGACTTGGAATTCTCATTGCATCTTGCTAGTAACTAGGCCTGTGATAACCCTAGTTAGTTAAAGTAGCAAGCCGTATTTATTGCTTGGTCGTGATTGATTGGATGGAGTCTAGTCCCGCTTGTCCTGTCCTGATCCTGTACAATTTCTGTCATGACATGCTTACTCGTGCTTTATCCTAATTCTATATCATGAATAATTGTATATCTTGATTTCTTATATTCACCTTGCCGATAAATGGTAGGAGAAACCAAGTTCTGTTCAGACGAAGGGTTACAACCCCGGTCCTTGTTTGGTTTACGGGTTGTAACCTGGTTATCTAAATAGTCCCATGATTATCTCATCGTATATCACCCTGTCATGCTCTCCAATATGTTCTGTCTTTTTTTGATTTTGTGCAAGTTTGCCTTTTATATTCACCTATCATGCTTTTTCTTAATTACTGTCTCTTATTATGTAATTATATTATTGTGCTGATTGCTTGCTTTTGTTCTTATTTCGTGGCCCCCTTGTGGCACTCGCTCTTTCTGGGGTTGATCCAGCTGGTTTTGTGTGGCCAGATTTCGGAGCAGCTCCCGAGGATCTACCGAACCTCCAGCACAATGGTGGCGACTAGAAGGAACCCGGGCTACGAGTGGGTTTTCTATTTTTGTTTCACTCACTCTGTTGTAAAATTATTCTTTTGAGGCGTTTAGCCGACGAGCACTTGTTAGCTCGATGCACATTACTTCTGTCTGCTTACGGGCTGTAATCATGATTGGCAACTCGAGGTTGATCATGTATGACTTAACTCTTGCTAGTCCCTACATTTTGTACGACTAGCTCCATGATCATCTGGATATGTAATGTTTGGGACGCCTTACAATTGTATATTTGGTGATCTGATATCTTGTGATTATTATTAGTTGGTTGAGATTGAGACAATAGGATAATTTATGACCTTGAGAGACCGATGGCTTGTAGATAAACCCTCCCATATCTAGACAGCCGTGACCGTATGATGAGATGGATTCCATTTCATCATACGTAGCTGGCTATGTCTGCCCCCGCTCTCCTGTATTCTGGTTCTGGGGCGTGACATGGTTTAAGTGGTGGCCCATGCAGGTCTTGTCAATCAAGAAATATGAGGGTTTACCGGATAGATGTCTCATTCTGTACTCGTCTTTGATCTCCACTCGTATCTTCTTATCTTCTTGGATTCCTGACTTGATAACATGCTTGCATTATTGTTCTATCTTGGTCCTTCCTTAATATTTCCGATGTCATTGCTTCAGTGGCATCACTCCTGTTGATCAGCCAGAAGAAGTTCGGCCGGCAGCCCAGCAACAGCAAGAAGATCAAGATCAGTCCTCAGCAGCCGCCTCTCGAGCCATGCCTTCTAGAGAACCAGTGCCCCCAGTCCAGCCAGTTCAGCCAGCAGGGTCAGAGGATGGGGTCTTGATAGGGCTCATCCGTGAGTTGCTTACGTCTCAAGACCGTCGAGGTGATGCCTTGCAGCAAGCAGTACAAGATGCTATGAGCGGAATTGGTCCTCGAGGGAACAGTGCGGTCAACAATTTCAAGCGCCTGAACCCTCCCTTCTTCGATGGCAGCGAGGATGCTATTGCTGCAGATGCCTGGCTACAGGACATTAAAGTTATCTTGGAGGCAGCCAGGACCCCTGACGCAGAGAAGGTGGCAGTGGTGCGCCTGCAGTTACTAGATCTAGCCCGCAGCTGGTGGGCTATGTAAGCAGCGAGTTTGGGTACGCCTGTCATGTGGGCGGTATTCAGTGATATATTCCAGACCAAGTACTTCGACGCAGTGGCTAGGTATGACCTGCAGACCAGGTTTAGTAATCTCAGGCAGATGAGCAGGACGGTCGACGGATTTGCGGCCGAGTTTTCAAGGTTGAGTCGGTTTGCTCCCACCTTGGTGGCAACCGAGCTAGACAGAGCACAGCGATTTCAGCAGGGGCTCCACTTGGAGATCATACTGGCATATGGCAGTAGAGCAGTTCGAGCACAAAACTTTTGATGCCGTCTTGCGAGCAGCGAGGAGGCATGAGTACACTTCCCGAAGGATAGCGGACCGGACCGGAGATCGAAAACGGTCTCACAACCAGATGAACCAATCCTCAGCACCGGCCCCAGCAGCTAGGGCCTTGACTATTGGAGTTCCCCAGAGGACAGATTCGGTGACCTCCTTACAGCATTCTGCCCCGACCTATCCCCAGCAGCAGAAGCAGAAGCGACCTTTCGCAACGGGTTGTTCTCATTGCGGGAAGCCGGGGCATGTTGTTACTGAGTACCGTAGAGCACAGGGATTGTGCTTGGTTTGTGGTTCGCCGGACCACATAATAGGATCTTATCCGTTCAGAAACAGATCATCGTCGACAGTAACTATTCCCTCGGTTATGGGACCAGCACCAGCACCAGAACCAGCTCCAATTCACCAACCACAGCAGCTCCCGTTCCCGGGTCCATTGCCGTCTCAAGCCCAGGCCTTCCAGCAACAGAGGCCTCAGCAGTTCGCCCTGGCCCAGGCCCAGATCCAGAATCGACAGAGAGGTATCTGTGTCCTATTATCTTGCTTTCCGCCGTCGTTATGCGGGACACATGCCATGTTTCATGTATCCTAATTACAACGGTATATCCCGGACCCGAGCCATGTTCTAGATCATTCGAAAGCGGTTATTGGTACCAACCTTTTCGTATGAGGAAAGGCCCGTGTCCCTGTTTGACCAAGGAGAGAGACCTCAAGCGCAAGACTATCAGTTTAGTTCATGTTGCTTGAGTTCATCGCTCCTTGGAAGAGCCAAACGTGGGAGTGTGAGGATGATATCCGATCACGTTATCCCTACCTGTTTGACTCGTGAGGTATAATATCTTCCTTATGCCTTACGTTTTTCCTTCCTTGCTTGCATTGTATGATTGTATGATTGAACTGCTTAGTGTAGCTTGCCTGTGCTTAGTGTAGCTCGTCGTGGCAATCTCTAGCTCCTTGATTAAATTCCGAGGACGGAATTCTTTTAAGGTGGGTAGAGTTGTCACCCTCCTTTCCCGTATTTCCCGTATTTCGTATTTATACTCGTATCTGGATTTTGGCATGTATTTTATTTTTCTCAACTTGTGGAATTTCTGTATTTCTCGTATTTTGCATTTTTGTCATGGCTCGATTTTATTCGGATTGGGGGTTTGGTTTGGTTTATGTGTATTGGAACACCTTAGCCTATGCTCCACCTTCATTCCACCACATCCCACCCTCTTTATAATCCCCACCTAACACTCTCTCTCTTCATTACCTCCTCCATTAATTTCTTCTTCTTCTTCTTCCTCCACACAACTCTCCACACCCATAGGCAAGTGCACCTTGCCACCACATGAGAACCCTCTTTTATTGGTCCATTTGCTAGATTAGGACATGGTGATCAACATTAGAACTTAGCATTTCGTGATTTGGAGTCTCCATTTTTCTAGATCTAGGTTTTCCCTATTTTCGGTTTTGTATGGTTTTGATCTATTTAAGTTGGATTTTTATGGGTTTTGATGTTTCCATGTGGAAGAAAGTTCAATTCCACCCCAGTTGGAACTTTGGAAATCCGGATTTGGAGTTCGGATGGCCAAGTTGTGAAGCTTTGAAGTTTTGGAGCCATGAGAGCTTCTTCTCAGCCATGGAGAAGAAGACCCTTTCCTCTGTGTGCGTGTTTTTACGCGTACGCAGCTCTCCTGCGTGCGTGCTTTTGTGCGTACGCCCCTCTGCGTGCGTGTTCTTACGCGTACGCAGCTCTCATGCGTGCGTGACTTTTCTCGTACGCAGCTCTCCTGCGTGCGTGACTTTTCTCGTACGCAGCTCTCCTGCGTGCGTGACTTTTCTCGTACGCAGCTCTCCTGCGTGCGTGACTTTCGCGTACGCAGCTCTCCTGCGTGCGTGCCTTTTGTGCGTACGCAGCTCTCCTGCGTACGTGCTTTTGTGCTTACGCAGCTCCCCTGCGTGCGTGACTTTTGTGCGTACGCTGCTCCCCTGACCCCTTGCTTATCCCATTGGCTCTGGGAGTATTGGTTTTATTTCTCGACTTGGTTTCACTTTTGTGGATTGGGTTTTTCTGAGATCTGTTTAACACAGCACGGCTATCTTGACCCGACACGGCCTAACACGATTTTCAAGTAATTGTTTATAACTAGTACGGTTTTCGGGATTTTCTGTGAATTGTGACCCTGGTATTCTCTGATCTCCTTGCCAGTGACCCGTAGTGGTGCACTCCTGACAAGTACCCTGACATGCTTGATAGTGGCCCGTCGTGGCGCACTCTTGAAGTAATAGAGATAATGATTGGCCTGGACACCGTAGTTGTTTGCATTGATTATGCTTGTATAATCTACGAGTCTCGTGTGTCTTGCATCATGTCTAGGGCATGATCCCTGAGTACCACGGTCAGGGATTCATACTGAATCTGGTTAGGTTAATGACTAGATGGATCAAATAGTTCATAGAGAATTTCCCAGTTACCTGTTGCCCCTTTAGTCCCGGCCTTATATATATATATATACTTGGGATTTGTTGCTATCCGTCGAGATGAGCGCACTTCCAGCCCGCCGTCGAGCGTGGTACCTTAGGACATGTATCTTACTACAGTGTGTCTGCTATATCCTGCTATCTTTTCCTTTTCTTGCTGGGATCACTCAGGTAGTAACAAACAGGTAACCAGACTTGGAATTCTCATTGCATCTTGCTAGTAACTAGGCCTGTGATAACCCTAGTTAGTTAAAGTAGCAAGCCATATTTATTGCTTGGCCGTGATTGATTGGATGGAGTCTAGTACCGCTTGTCCTGTCCTGATCCTGTACAATTTCTGTCATGACATGCTTACTCGTGCTTTATCTTAATTCTATATCATGAATAATTGCATATCTTGATTTCTTATATTCACCTTGCCGATAAATGGTGGGGAGAAACCAAGTTCTGTTCAGACGAAGAGTTACAACCCCGGTCCTTGTTTGGTTTACGGGTTGTAACCTGGTTATCTGAATAGTCCCATGGTTATCTCATCGTATATCACCCTGTCATGCTCCCCATATGTTCTGTTTTTTGATTTTGTGCAAGTTTGCCTTTTATATTCACCTATCATGCTTTTTCTTAATTACTGTCTCTTATTATGTAATTATATTATTGTGCTGATTGCTGGCTTTTGTTCTTATTTCATGGCCCCCTTGTGGCACTTGCTCTTTCTGGGGTTGACCCAGCTGGTTTTGTGTGGCCAGATTTCGGAGCAGCTCCCGAGGATCTACCGAACCTCCAGCCCAATGGTGGCGACTAGAAGGAACCCGGGCTACGAGTGGGTTTTCTATTTTGTTTCGCTCACTCTGTTGTAAAATTATCTTTTGAGGCGTTTAGCCGACGAGCACTTGTTAGCTCGATGCACTTTACTTCTGTCTGCCTACGGGCTGTAATCATGATTGGAAACTCGAGGTTGATCATGTATGACTTAACTCTTGCTAGTCCCTACATTTTGTATGACTAGCTCCATGATCATCTGGATATGTAATGTTTGGGACGCCTTACAATTGTATATTTGGTGATCTGATATCTTGTGATTATTATTAGTTGGTTGAGATTGAGACAATAGGATAATTTATGACCTTGAGAGACCGATGGCTTGTAGATAAACCCTTCCATATCTAGACAGCCGTGACCGTATGATGAGATGGATTTCATTTCATCATACGTAGCTGGCTATGTCTGCCCCCGCTCTCCAGTATTCTGGTTCTGGGGCGTGACACATAATACCCTCACACTTGAACATATTGTACTGCTATGTACACATTGCCATATCCACATTCATGTATCACTCACTCCTTGTCTTTATGCACCTTGCTTGTAATTAAAATATATATGAATATATATGTAATGTGTGTTTGATAACTTGTGTAGCTTTGTGATTTTGTGTGAGTGTTAGTCTAGGCTTGGTTAGGCCTAATGAGACTTGTTAGTCTAGGTTTAGACCTAGTACTGCCTAGTTAACCTAATTTGACTAGTACGGTTGACCAGAGTTGACCAAGAGTTGACTTTGACCTAGAATGACCTAGAATCATGTAGAATGCATAGTAGAGCTTTATTTTACCATTTTGGACTTGTTGTGACTTGTGCTGTTCTAAATAGGAGCCAGACACCTCTCCTCGGACAGTACATTTTCTTTGGACATTCAGATAGCAGGCGAGTACATTCTCTG
The DNA here is from genome assembly GCA_029216955.1 of Iris pallida. Classification (NCBI taxonomy): domain Eukaryota; kingdom Viridiplantae; phylum Streptophyta; class Magnoliopsida; order Asparagales; family Iridaceae; genus Iris; species Iris pallida. Next base: position 15,483 of record JANAVB010044876.1, on the reverse strand, counting down.
ATCATTTCATATCCTGTTTAGAATTATTTTCCTGCTTTAAATTACTTTACTTGATACTGTCACGTTGGTCACACGGATTGGTACTATATAGATCTTTTCATGAGATGTTATCCCCCTCGGGAGCATCGGATACAGCATGTTTTGTGCGTTTCACGAATCATCACGTATCTCTATGCTTCCTCTGATTCACGAATCGCTTGTGACACATGTACTCTCATGTTCACAGAGCCATCATGAATCACCTTCACGTATCACTCATTTTATGAGCCATGTGAAGTTTCACGAATCTTAACATAACTTGAACAGATCTTTGTGTATTGATTGGGGATGGGGGAGTAGAAATAGACATGTGAATATTATCCAAGTAGCTGTAGTCATGAATCACTCTCTTAGCTGTAGTCATGAATCTCCTATGCCATTCACATGTTTATATTTTACTCTGACTCACTAGTCACTATTAGTTCTCTATGTATAGTAGATATTTCTATTACAGTTCTCTCTCTGTTTACATACTAGTATTTCTTTCAGTTCATGTATCTTACTTTACTGCATGATTATATTTTATAACCTGCTATGAACTGTTGAGATGTACTGTGCTCGCTCCTGTCCTGACTGGACCTGTTGATAAATTTTACAGATAGCCTGGAGGTTGCCTGCTAGCCTAGAGGAGACACAGTAGAGGTTGTATAGATAGCTAAGGTTTTGCTCATAGTTTATTTTCAGTTGTCTTGTGTTGTATTTATAGATTGTTGTATTTGAGCTTTGAGATGTATTTCTGGGTTTATGTATCTAAGACACTTAGACTTCTATCTGCTGTATCTCTTTTGGATTTCATGTTTTATCTATCTTCCATTATGCTCTACCTTAGATGTGATTGAGTTTACATTCTACTATTTCACCCCCATTCGGGAGTATAAACTGCTTAGCCTTATACTGTTAGATGCATGAGACCTAGGACAGCGTTCTACCGCCGACACTGCGGCGTAAGCTGGGCGTTGTTACGTTCTCGTACCCTCACAGTGGGTGCGGGTCATGACACAATCTATCAAAAATGACCCAAATCACGTCATTCCCCCGCGGCGTCTTCGAAAATCCCACAATGAAATCCATCGAGATATTGTCCCACTTCCACTCGGAATGGCGATGTTCTGCAGCTCTCCGCCTGGCCTTTGGTGTTCCGCCTTCACTTGCTGACACGCCATGCATTACGATACGAACGTAGCTACGTCTTTCTTCATGCCGTGCCACCAAAAGCTTGTGCGCAAGTCCTTGTACATCTTGGTGCTTCCAGGATGTAACGAGTACTTCGCATAATGCGCCTCCGTCAGAATTTCTTTTTTGAGTTCGGCAGTTTCAGGAACACAAAGCCTTCCCTTTAATCGCATCGTCCCGTCTCCGTCTTCCGCAAAGTCAGTCGCCCTTCCCGTTGAAATCAGATCGCACATTTTCTTCAGGAATGAGTCATCCTCCTGTGCGGTCTTTATCTTGCTAAGCAGGCTCGATCCTAACTTCAGCTGAGCTAGGTGCAGGTGTCGATACTCAATTCCGAGTTCGATACCCATCGCTTCAAGGTCTCGCCGAATCTCCTTGTTTATGGCCAGTGTTCCCATAAACATTCTGCTAAGTGCGTCGGCCACTACGTTTTCCTTGTCCGGCGTATACTCGATCGTTAGCTCGTAATCTTTTATGAGTTCGAGCCAACGTCGCTGTCGTAGGTTGAGTTCCCGTTGCGTAAATAAGTATTTCAGGCTTTTGTGGTCTGTGTAGATTCTGCATGCCACACCATAGAGATAGTGCCGCCATAACTTCAACGCAAAGACGATCGCCGCCAATTCTAGGTCGTACGTCGGGTAGTTTTTCTCGTGCTGCTTCAACTGCCGTGAAGCGCAGGAAATGACTTTGTCTCTATGCATGAGTACGCACCCGAGGCCAGTTCCCGACGCGTTGCTGAATATCTGAAAGCCTTCTGGACCGTCTGGAAGTGCAAGGATTGGAGCTGAAACGAGCCGTTGCTTCAACTCTTGAAAGCTGGATTCACAGTCGTCGCTCCATTCAAATACTACTCCCTTCTGGGTGAGGCGAGTCAGAGGCGACGCTAGTTTTGAAAAGCTTCGCACGAACCTACGGTAGTAGCCGCTAAGCCCAGGAAACTCCGAATGTCGCTAGCCGAGGCAGGTCGTTTCTAATCCACCACCGCATCAATCTTCTTTGGGTCCACCGCGACACCTTCGGCAGAGATTACGTGCCCGAGGAATGTCACGCTACTCATCCAGAACTCGCACTTACTCTGCTTGGCGTATAATTTATTTTCACGCAGAATCTGCAGTACCGTCTTCAAGTGTTTTGCGTGCTCTTCTCGATTCTTTGAGTAGATAAGGATATCGTCGATGAACACGACTACAAATTTATCGATTTGAGGTCGAAAGACTCGGTTCATCAGATCCATGAACGCGGGTGGGGCATTCGTCAAACCGAACGGCATGACGAGGAATTCGTAATGACCATATCGAGTGCGGAAGGCAGACTTCGATACGTCGTCGGACTTGATCTTCAATTGATGATAGCCAGAGCGAAGATCGATTTTTGAAAATATTGACGCGCCTTGCTGTCGGTCAAATAAGTCATCGATTCGTGGCAAAGGATACTTGTTTCGCACGGTCGCCTTGTTGAGTTCCCGATAGTCGATGCATAGCCGCAACGACCCATCCTTCTTCTTCACGAACAGTACGGGAGCTCCCCACGGAGAGACGCTAGGGCGAATAAATCCGCGGTCTAGCAACTCTTGTAATTGCACCTTCAGCTCCTTCAGTTCTGCTGGAGCCATTCGGTAAGGCGCCTTTGATATCGGCCGTGTATCCGAAAAGGTGTCGATGCTGAATTCAATTTCTCGATCCGGCGGCATCCCGGGCATCTCGTCAGGAAAAACGTCGGAAAAATCTGCCACAACATCAGTCTATATTGCATTTGTATTATCCTTCCGCGTGTCTCGAACTGATGCCAAGTATCCGCGCGCCAGCCGGAACGCAGCATACGCCTTGCCGAGATTGCCGATACCATCATTGCCATCTTCGAGACCGTACCGCACGAATATGAGAACTCTGTCTCGCCAGGAAGACGAAACACCACTCTCTTCTCCGCGCACTCGATCGTTGCATGACAAGCGCCCAACCAATCCATGCCCAGGATTATATCGTACTCTTTGATGTCTAGTACGACGGCATCCAAGGATAGATATCTTTCCCCGATGCAAATGTGGCCATCCCTACAAATAAAGTTCGCAGGCATATCGACTCCCGACGGAGTGCTAACGCTAATATTCATATCTAGTGATTGCATGGTGATTTTATTTTCTTTCGCATAATCAGTAGATATAAAGCTATGCGTCGCACCCGAATCGAATAGTACTCGAGCAGGTATATTTTTGTAGAGTAATATACATGTTACAACGGTATCGGACGCGAACGCCTCGTCCCGAGTTAATGCATAAACTCGGCCTTGAGCCCCATGACGTTGATTCTGTTGATTGACGGGCACCGCATTTGCGCCTTGCAGCATCGGCGCTTTGTACAGATTCGGAACGTTCCTTGGTAGGTTCTGTTGGTCCGGAACATTTCTCGGACATTGCGACTTCGAATGGCCCTTCTCGCCACACCCGTAACATGTCCTGTGGTAACAATCGCTCGCACGATGCCCATGCCTGCCACAGGTACTGCAGTGTAATCCTGGATACGGACGCCGATTCTCAGACGTGTTTGGGCGCTTTTGTACTCCCGATCCTCCAGCGTCATTAGGACGCTTGTTGAAATTGTTGCGAACGACAGGCACGGCCCTTTGTGACATGCGGCCAAATATTCGTTCACTATCAAGTGCAGCTTCGTAGGATTCACGATAAGTTCGGCATCGTTGGTTCATGATGTCCCTTCGCAGTTCGTCGTTCAGGCCTTGTTGGAAGCGTTCACACCATGCTTCCTTGTTGGGCAGGAAGGCGCCGGCAAACTTCGCCAGCTTTGAGAAGCTCGAGTCGTAATCTTCGACAGGCATATTTCCCTGTCGCAGCATCATGAACTCGTCTTCTTTTTGACGACGGACGGCACGAGGAACGTACTGTTCGAGGAAAGCTTCCTTGAATATTTTTCAGGAAATCGTGGCGTCTGTATCGGCTTCGTAGATTTCCTGCTTTTTAGCTGCCTACCAGTCGTACGCCCTCAGTTGCAGCTGTAACGCCGCACAAGTTACCCTCTGGGACCCTTCAATGCTAAGCAGATTAAACAGGTCCTCCATCTCCGTGAGCCATCCCACGATCACATCAGGCTCTGCTCGGCCGTTGAACTTTGGTGGATTCATCTTGTGGAACTCCTTTGCCTTGAACAAGGAAGAAGAATTTATCATTTGCTGTTGAGCTTCTTCTTCCTCGTTTTCTTCTTGATCGCCTTGCTTCTCCTCGGGTCCTTCGTCCGTCGTCTTGGTATTGCCCGCCATTCTGCTCACTATCTGAGTCAGGGCGTTCATCTGTTTCTGCTGCGCATCAAATTGCGCTTTGAATTGTATCTGAAGCTGCTGCTGCTGCAGTTCCATCAACTGTAGCATCTTTTCCATAGTCGTCTCGCTAGGCCCAGTGCTTTTTGTGCTCGACGTACTATCTACAGTTTGGGTTGTTGTGTCGGAATTGTTTCTTTTCTTAGTCATTCCTACAAAACAGAGTAAACCCGTTAGTATTTTTCAAAAATATCTATGGACTTACCTGTATGGAACTTTTATTTCACGCAGCATGTCGACAAGCAATTCAATCGAGCCATCGCAACGGACATTCCAACAATAAAACATCTTTCAAAAATCTGAGGAAACATAACTGTGCTCTGATACCAATCTGTCACGCCCCGAGTCGACAAACCGTTCGTCCCCGGTGTTATTTTGCCGAATCGATCGTCCTCGCTAAGGCGTGATGCCGTACGAGTCTGGAATTGCACTCGTACAAGGCAAGAACGTTACGTTGAGTCTTTATATTGAAACGCCAAGTTGAAACTTCATAATTCACATCAGAATATAAGACGCAGTATAGGAAGATAGAAATTTGCTTTTCATTCATAACTTGTAACGAAGTGCAAGTCGTAATTACATTGGATGCCGTTGCGGCTACATTGATTGAAACAGAAAGAAATACATTCGACAAGCTGCCTAAACTAACACTTGCCATTCCATACATTCGCCCCTTTATACATAAGCCGTCGATTGAATTGGCTTCAAAATACTTCAGCATAGGAAGAGCTTCGAAACGCCTCTCCGCACTTCAGCTCCAGTTTAGTTTCGAGCGCCCGTCGCACCTGGGGAAATTGGAGGAGGGGATTAGCACACTTGCTAAGTGGACGAGACGAACCCACTCGTCTAAACCGACTCTGATTGTTAGGGTAGGCATGCTTTAGAATTATCTTTCTATTAGAACTAAATGAATTCAGTTCATATTCGATAGCCACCTTTGAGTAATAAAGCATACAGTGAAACATAGCAGTTTATCATATTTCTTACCACGGCCGTGCTCGTCCCTGCATGAAAACAGAGATAATATTTACTACCTGTATAAGACAATAGGTGAGCATGTTCTATCTTATATGTGCGGTCATTGATGCTATGCATCACGAGGGACTTTATATGGCATTACGACGTGCCTGTCATCGTGGGTTGCAAGCCCTGCTGCAGGTCTCGTAATGCCTCGCGCCGAAGCACGACTTTATCTTTTCCTCCTAGGTCGATTCGGTTCCGATGCCCCGGATACCGCATCGAGGAAAGTTCAACTTGTGCACAAGCTGTCCATGACCATGCCAATGCGTGAACTTGTTTAATATGTACGGGCAGATTTGTATAGCACGGACAGTATTAAATGACATTATTATTTTCCTCCAACTCATGCAACAGTTCATTTTCCCTGAAACTGTACTCTTGATTTAGCGTCCCGCAGGCACCAAATTGTCCGAGGCATCATAACCCATAATCAACATTTCATAATATTTTGCAGCACTTGAAATAGTCTATCTTTTTTCAAAAACCTTAAACTTTCTGAGTTATGTGATAAACTTGTATTTTTCAGAGTAGATTACTCTAAAATGATACGTTTTTCCCGAGTTCTTGACTTAGTGGATTGGCATGCAATTAACTTGGCATCGTTCGATTTGAATGAATTCGAGGCAAGGAATTAGTTTGCGGGACAGAATAAAAAAGAAGGCCGAATCACCCACCGATTACTTTGCTTTGTGCCGGTCGTCGAAGCGCTACACAACTTCAATCCTTAGTTACGCGAGCTCCTGCAATGGCACCAACGCTTTGTTAGAATTCCTTCTTTTTCCCTTGCATCGAAATTTGTAATTGCATCCATAAAAACGACGCGAAAACACTTCATCAAGCCCAGCGGCAAAGTTCCAAGAAAACCATACAGTGGTCCGGTCCCGTCGAAGGAACTCTCATAGAGAGCTCACTCGCCGAGACGCAGCCCGCTGCATCTAGGACTTATTCCAACAGAAGTTCCATTAGTTGGATCGATTCCCGTAACTTCCGTCCAAATCGATTTGAATCGATGCCGCAAGGTGTTATCGTTTTACCAAGCTTAGTGATCGAGTCAGATGGCCATCTAAGTTTCCGGTCGATCTGACTCGGCGCAAGCATATTATGAAGTTTCGTCGCCTATCGAAAGCGGGGCGCTACAGCGTACGTTGCGCAAGTTACGCGTGCCGCACGTTGCGCGAGTGGCGCAAGGTAGCGCAGGTCGCGCAGGTTGCACAGTGGCGCAGTGCGTGCAGTGGCGCAGGTTGGCACAAGTGGCTCAGTGCGCGGAGTGCAAGGAGCGCAGGGTATGCGCAGTTGGCACAACTTGCAGCAGAACGTGCCTTTGCACGTTCTGGGCGGTTGCTACATGTTCGGGGTGGTTTTTACCACGTCCCTAACTTTGTGGCAACCGAGCAGTTGCTGCAGGGCCTATATAAGGCATCCTCTCTCTCACAAGGCTAAGACAGATACAAGTAATAGAAGCCACCACAGAAAGTTTACGAAGTGTTTTTTAACACAAGTAACAGAGAATTCATAAGTGTTCTTTAACACAGTTCTGATCTTCCAGTAGCCTTCGAGAGAGAGGAAAGACGCCGTACCAGCGTTGCTTTTGCACGGGAGTTCGTGTCCATCCGAGGAGTCAGAAGAGCAGGAGTGTTCCAAGTTCTCCGACGAACTTGCTGGTTCCTGAAAGCTGTTCGTGTAGGGCAAATAAAGCTTTGAGCAACGGTGATAATTCACCCCAGCAGGAGTTCTTCCATCTTTCGCCAGTCACCTTCTTCATTGCTGCCAGTAATTCTGATTGTATCTTCTTTTTAGAAGTACTACGATCAATTACTGTTGATTACGAAATCTTTTTAGATTCTCGTAATTCAGGATCACCTTCCTTGAAGTGTTGATTTGAAACATTGTCTTTACAATCGTTTCATATTCTTAGTTTTTCATCGAAAAATTATGTCCCGACACTAACATAGATCGATGGTTACTAGTGATGTTTCCTTGCCATCGCTCGTCGATGGATCGAGAATCCGCCATGCCATGAGCTTATAGAACCCTTAGCTGCATCAACTGCGCCTGCAGGATTTTGCTACCTACACAAATCCAGAAACCCAAGTTAAGATAATATTTCCCATTTTTACCCTGCAAATCTAAACCAAAATAAGCCATCCCAGTATTCCTCAAGATCATATTTAGTTTTTGCTCTGACCAAAATTTCGATTCCACAAATTCATTCGGTTTCAATTTTCTCAGCTTAATTATATATACTGGCCATGGTATTCTTAGTGGTCTCAAACTTGAAGTGTAGGCAACAGTAACTAGTGCATTTGTAGTCCTGGTAGTAAGTTGAAGGGATAATTAGAGTTTAGACCCTGGATTTTATACCAGCTTAGACCCTGGATTTTATACCAGCTTAGAGTTTAGGCCCTAACATGTCCAATTAGAAAGTTTAGGTCCTGAATTTTATTTATTTTTTCAATCTTTCCCATTATACCCTCCATTTTATATTTTTTTAAAAGTTATTTGTATTTATCCTCCAATTGTTAATCATATATCCACTTCCTCCCATTTTATTTTAATTAGTGTTACCCCCAATCCTTCGGATAAAGTGCAAACAAATCATCTTTAGATTTGAGTTTTTACATTTAAAGACCCATTTTTAAAAAAAATTCTCATATTTTCATCTTTGCGCAGTTTGCACCACTGTCGTTAGAAATGATCGTTAATGACTTTTTTAAAAAATAAAAAATAGCATATACCCAAAATGCCCTCACTTTCCTACCAGTGGTGGTCAGTCCCCTCCTCCCTCCGCCGGCCGGCACCCTGACCCGGCCCCCTCCTCCCTCCGTTGGCCGGCCCCCTCGACCCCCCCTTCCCTCCGCTGGCCAGCCCCCCCGACCCCACTTTCCCTCCGTTGGCCGACCATGCTCGATCCGCCCCCTCCTCCCTCCGCTGGCCGGCCACCCTCCCTCTCCTCTGGTCGGCCCAGCTTGACCCACCCCCACCACTGGAGAGAGAAGGGAGAGAGAGTGGGAGGAGGGGTAAAATCGTATTTTTAGACTATTTTAACGGTCGTTAACGACAGGGAGCAAACTGAGCAAAAATAAAAATGTGAGAATTTTTTTAATTGTTTGTACTTTATCCAAAAGATTGGGGGTAACACTAATTAAAATAAAAATAGAAAAAAAAGTAAAGTGGAGATATGATTAGCAATTGGAGGAGTAAATACAAATAACTCTAAAAAAAAATTCTCATGCATTGGAAGGAAGGGTATAATGGAAAAAATAGAAATATTCAGGGTCCAAACTCTCCAATTAGACATATTAGAGCTTAAACTCTAAGTTGGACAGGTACAAGCATGCAGCAAGAGCTTCGACACGTTGCTAGCTCTGAATATCTTGTGGATGGCAGCGAACTGCGCTGGACCTTGCTCGCATCCAAAGTAGGGAGCAAAGATACAGTCTGCTGCACATTTCCGACCCAAGAACTTGCAAGCTCCACAAGGCGAGCCAGAGCTGGTCACGGTGTTGGCCATGTTGAGTCAACGTGCAACTTGGAACTGGCGGCCCGGTTCCCGGCTTGGGCCGGCCCGAGTCCGACCAACGACCCGGACCAGCCCGACCCACTAACCCGGCGGGTCCGGACTGGGTTGCGCCTCTGGACCCACAAGCCCGACCCACTACCGTTTCTGAACAAGAAATATGTTCTGTGACGAAACTCGACACACCGACGGTATACCACAGTATACCGATGGTATACCGTTTCTGAGCAAGAAATATGTTCTGTGACGAAACTCGGCATGCCGATGGTATACGGCAGTATACCGACGGTATACCGTTTCTGAGCAAGAAATATGTTCTGTGACGAAACTCGGTATACCGACGGCAGACTACCGTATACCGGCGGTATACCGTGTGTGATCCAGAAATATATTCTGTGACGAAAGTCGACGTACCGACGGTATACTGCAGCATACCGCCGGTATTCCGATCTCAACATTTTAATTTTTGAATGGATAAGATGCTAGCATTAAATGCTCCCAACGGCTAGATTTATTACCGTTACTGTTCAGAACGGTATGCCGACGGAATGCCGGTCCATACCGACGGTATTCCATCAGCACTAAGTGTTGGAGCATTAAATGCTTTGTTCTCTTGGTTCTCTATAAAAAGTGATTGTGTCTTCTCCTTCAAGACTAACCACTTGAGCCATAAATTTTCTCAACAACCAAGAGCTCTCACCATTACTACTCTTCCCAAAGCTTTCATTTGTCATCCAACCCAAAAGTGCTAGAGTATTAAAGAGTTGTATTTTTCGATCTTCAAGTGTTGTAGAAGATCAAAAACCTCATTTCTCTTTGTGTTGAAGTTGACGAGCCTTCGTAAGAAAACTCGTGTGTAGAAGTTGGCGAGTTCTTCGGATCCAAACTCGTGTAGAAGTTGACGAGTCTTCGGATCCAAACTCGTGTGTAACTATTTACTCAAATATTGGATTTAAGCCGGAGAGAGTTCCGGGACTGGATTGCCTCTAGGGAGGAGACCAGAATACATCGAGTGTTTGATTTTTCTCTCTCTTTTACTCTCAGTAAAATAGCTTTAAATAATCAGTAATTATTTATTACCCTATTCACCCCCCTCCCCCCCTCTAGGGTTCTTCAATTGGTATCAGAGCTTTGTTCTCTTGATTTGGACTCACATCCTGAGAGTGATCCATGGCCACTAACCCTAGTTCCAACTCATTTCATAATGAGAGACACTCCACAAATAGGCCTCCTCTATTTGATGGAACCAACTATAACTATTAAAAAATTAGGATGAGCATTTATCTGAAGTCCATAGATTTTGATTTATGGGATTGTGTGATAAATGGTCTTCCTACTTCTTCCGGAGTTATTGAGGAAATTGCTTCTGACCCTTAGGGATAAACTCACGGAGAATGCTAAGAAGCTTGCTAGTCGAGATGCTAAGGCTATGAACGCTCTTTACTGTGCTCTCGATAGCAATGAATTCAATAGAATCTCCACTTGTAAGTCTTCAAATGATATTTGGAAATTGCTAGAAGTCACTCACGAGGGAACATCTCAAGTAAAGGAGTCAAAGATTAGCAGACTCACTCAAGAATATGAATCTTTTAAAATGAAACAAGATGAGTCTATTACTTATATGTTCACACGTTTTGGTGATATCATTAACCCTCTTTCTTCTTTGGTAAGGAATACCCTACTCATGAAAAGATCAGAAAGATCCTCAGAGGGCTAACCAAAGGATGGAATCCTAAACTACCGCTATCATTAAAGAGAACGACTTGACTACTATGAACCTTGAAACCCTCATAGGAAAGCTTATGACCCATGAACTTGACATGAAGGACCAAAGGAATCTTCCATGAAAAAAAAGAGAAGGAGAAGGCGAAAGAAAAGGAGAAGCCCCTGGCCCTCAAGGTTACGAAGTCCTACTCAAAGGATAGCTCCGACGATGATGATTCAGATGATGATGAAGAAATAGCTCTCACTACCAAGCACTTCCGAAAGTTCCTCAAGTTCAACAAAACCAACCGATTTAGACGAGACAATGATGAAGAGCCTGCTTGCTACCAATGCAAGAGAACCGGACACATCAAGAGAGATTGTCCCATGACAAAAAGGACTCCAGCAAATACGAGAAGTCCAACAAAGGAAGCTCTTCCTCCAGAAAATATGCCAACACCAGTATTTGGTGTGAAAGTGACGCTAGCGATTCAGACAACGACAAAGAATGCAAACACAATGCAAATGTTGCCTCATGGCAACCGATGAGGTACTCGATGACCTCTCTTTGAACACTCTCTCTTATGATGATTTGGAAAATGCCATTCTTGAATTACACGAGGAACACAAAGGTGTTAGAAATAAGTACAAGAAATCTCTAAAGAGGTTGAGCATACAAACAAGAAATAGAAAGACTCTAACATCATTATGGATGTAAAGGGAAAAACTCCAGCCACCTGACACTGATGATGTAGAGTCCTTGAGACTCAAGCTAGTAGAATCTGAAGATCATTAAGAAAAAGGACGCTGAGATTAAATGCTTATGAATTTGCTATGAACAAGACTCTTGCTGCTAATAAAAAGAGTATGCCACGTCTATTAAGTATAATGATCTTCTTGAGCATGGTAAGAAACAAGTAAATAAGAACATGGTTCGCACAAGACACACCACACACCTCATAACACAAATCACAATGATCATGTACGAGAACACTGCACATAGATCCTTTTCTAACACTGTACACAAGAAAGGGACCCTTTATAAAGAAGAACACATCGCATCATGCCTTTTATTATCATCACCATAACACTCATGTTAGAGCTCCTCACACTAGAGCACCTCATGTTCATAATACTCACTCTTGTTAGAACTCTACTAGAACACCGCATGTTCATGACACTCACTCTTTCTCCTCTAAATCTATAACACCTATGATATGCAACTATTGTGGTCTTCTTGGACACACCTCTCATTATTGTCAAATGAGAAAACATGTTGATATGAAAATTTTTAAGTGGGTTCCTAAGACTAACAATCAAGGACCCAAATGCTCTTGGGTACCAAACTCTTATCTCAACTTTTGTTGTAGGTGAACCCTCCCTCACATGCTAGAAGCAAGTAATCCTCGATAGCGGTTGCTCACGGCACTGACCGTGATGCTTCACTTTTTGCAACGCTATCGATGAAGAAGAAGGTCACGTCTCCTTCGGTAACAATCTCAAAGGCCACATCATAGAAATGGTAACATCAGCTCACCTCCTTATCCTTGTATTAAAAATGTTTGTCTTGTTACAAATCTCAAGCACAACCTTCTTAGTATTAGTCATCTTACGGATAATGGCTATGATATTAAGTTTGTTAAACACAAATGCTTCATCACGATAGCACTAGTGGATCTACGGTGTATGAAGGCATTAGAGAAAATAATATTTATGTCTTTATCTTGTTGAAGGTACTAACTATGACAGGTGTCTAGTTGCTAAGAACGATGAAAGTTGGCTATGGCACATGAGACTTGGACATGCCAACATGGATACCATCTCCCGACTTGCCACTAGGAAGCTTGTAAGAGGCTTCCAAGTTTTCTTCAAAAAGGACATGGTATGTGAAGAATGTGAGAAGAGTAAGTTGACCAAATCTTCCTTCAAATCCATCAACTCAGTAAGCACTACTAGACCTCTTCAACTCATTCATATGGATTTATTTGGTCCTAGTAGAGTAGCTAGTCTTGGAGGTAAACTTTATGCTTTTGTTTTGGTTGATGATTTTTCAAGATTTACTTGGGTTATTTTTCTTGCAAATAAAAGTGAGACTTTTCGTGAATTTGTTGTTTTGTAAAGTGTTCAAAATGAGAAAAGCATTACTATAAACAAAATTAGAAGTGATCATGGAGGAGAATTTGACAATGCCGATTTTAAAAGATTTTGCGAAAAGTTTTGGTCAATTTTGCTTGCCCTCGAACTCCACAACAAAATGGTGTTGTGGAAAGAAAGAATAGAACCCTTGGTGATATGGCCAGGGTTATGTTAAACCAATATAAGCCCCAATATTTTTGGGCGGAAGCCGTTAACAGCATGTCATGTTATAAATAGGGTCTTAATTAGACATATTTCTAAAAAGACTCCGTATGAGCTTTGGTTTGACAAAATTCTCTCTATTGAGTATTTTAAAGTTTTTGGATGTAAATGTTTTATTTTGAATACCAAAGATAACCTAGGCAAATTTGAAGAAAAAGCCTATGAAGGTTTTTCCTTGGTTACTCAATTATAGTAAAGGATTTCGTGTTTTTAACAAAAGAAGTCTTGTTGTCGAAGAGTCAATTAATGTCTCTTTTGATGAACTTAACTCTTCTATATCCTCCCATCCGATGATGTTGATAACATCTCTTGTGGTTTGGAAAACTCTTCTATTGGAGACTCTCGTCCCTCTTCATCAAACAATGGAGTAGTGACCCCTCCAATCGAAGATTCTCACCATTAGAGATTCCTCACGAGGACCTCCCAAAGGAATGGAGATTTGTCCCACATCATCCCAAGGAGCTTATCATTGGTGATCCTTCTTCACGTGTTAGCACTAGATCCTCCACTCGTGATCTATGTGCCAATGTGGCTTTCATTTCTCAAATAGAGCCTAAAAATACTAATGATGAATTTTGGATGATAGCAATGCAAGAAGAGCTAAATCAATTTGAGCAAACAAGGTTTGGGAACTTGTCCCTAAACCTCACAACCACCCCATTATTGGAACAAAGTGGGTGTTTCGCAATAAACTTAATGAAGATGGGTTCGTAACTCGTACAAAGCTCGATTGGTTGCTCAAGGCTATAACCAAGAGGAAGGCATTGACTACGATGAAACCTATGCTCCGGTTGCTCGTCTTGAGTCCATACGCATGCTATGTGCCTTTGCTTGCTTTAATGACTTCAAACTCTTTCAAATGGACGTTAAAAGTGCTTTCTTGAACGGTATTATTAAAGAGAGGTTTATGTTAAGCAACCTCTGGCTTTGAAGATTTTAATTTTCTCATCATGTTTTCAAATTACACAAAGCCCTCTATGGCCTCAAACAAGCTCCTCGTGCTTGGTATGAGCGTTCAGTTCCTTTCTTCTTTCTCACAACTTTTCTAAGGGTAAAGTTGACACTACATTTTTATTAAATCTCTTAACGGAACTCTTCTGTTAGTCCAAATTTATGTTGAATATTATCTTTGGTTCCACTAACAATACTATGCGTAGAATTTGCTAAAGTATGCAGGACGAATTTGAAATGAGCATGATGGGAGAACTATCTTCTTCTTGGGTCTGCAAATCAAGCAAGGTCCTAAAGGAACCTTCATCAATCAAGCTAAATATACAAAGGATCTTCTCAAACGTTTCGAACTTGACTCTTCCAAATCAATGAGAACTCCTATGGCAACAACTACAAAACTTGATAATGATGAAGATGGCATCTCGGTCGACATTCGTAAGTATCGAGGTATGATCGGTAGCTTACTCTATTTAACTGCTAGCCGTCCCGATATTATGTTTAGTGTATGTCTTTGTGCACGATACCAAGCTAATCCAAAAGAATCTCACTTATGTGCCGTTAAGCGCATTTTTCGGTATCTCAAAGGCTCCATCAACATGGTCTTTGGTATCTGAAATCTTCATCCTTTGAGCTTATCGGCTACTCGGATGCGATTTTGTCGGATGCAAAATCGACCGAAAAAGTACTAGCGGCACATGTCAATTCCTTGGAAAATCTTTGGTATCATGGTTTAGTAAGAAACAAAACTCTGTTGCTCTTTCCACCATGAGGCCGAATATATAGCGGTGGTTGTTGTTGTGCACAAATTCTTTGGATGTCACAAACACTTATAGATTATGGTATTTTTTTACTTGCACTTTCATTAAATGTGATAACACTAGCTCCATAAATCTCACAAAAAATTCGATTTGTCACTCACGCACGAAGCACATTAAGATTAGACACCATTTTTTCGTGACCATCAACAAAAGGGGATATTCATCTTGATTTTATTGACAATACTTATCAATTGGCTGACATCTTCACTAAGCCACTCCGGAGGATCGTTTCGTTTTCTTTGCCAAGAATTAGGCATTATCAATCTTGAGTTTTAGTTCATTACTCAAGCGGCATACCGACGGCACCCAGCGGTATACCGACGGCATACCGATTTTCCTACATAATTTTGTTCTATGAACAAAATCGGCATACCGTCGGGATCCAACGGTATGCCGCCGGCATGCCATCTGCGACGGACTGCTACATATCTGCTTACTTTTTGGAGGGACCCATCATATCACATCACATTATTTCTCTCCCATCTCTTCACCTCCTTCCTTGTTTCAAAACATCTCCTCTCATTTATTATGTGCCTTTTCAAAACATTCATCTCTCTTTTCAAAAAAACCCCTATTAAT
>JANAVB010044875.1:0-42987 GCA_029216955.1 Iris pallida | reverse complement strand
CACCGCCGCCCTTCTTCCCCGACGTCCTCCCCCCGCCGGCAAGGGGATCCGGCGGCCGCGGGGGAGGAACCCTAGCCGAACCTTGCCGATCGCCCAAGTCGCCTGCTCCCATCGTTTTGTCCTTTATATATATATATATATATATATAATATATATATATATATATAATATTCAGCAGACAGATACGAATTCATATTGATAATGTTAGAGTGATGCCAAACTTAGTATTAGCTCATGCATATATGGATTTAACACAACTCAATTCCATCGAGGTTTGAATTAAAAATACTGCTAACACAAAGGAATTCAAGTTCTAGTATCATGACCAAAAATTCGGTCCTATATAGGTCCCCTCAGCCTAGCATTTCACAAAAGGATTGTCATAGTATTCCAGCCTCAAAGGACCAACATTCCGGTGCATTCTAAAATTGGCGATAATGGCTCGTTGACGGTCTATTGAGTTTGAAACTTTATAAATTGGAGAAGATTAGTTGTACCGATCGTACAATTGCTTAAATAAGAAAATCATCCATTCCATTGAGCTAAGAATTACTTTCATACACAATCAAGATACAGCTCTAAGAGTACCTCCTTATTCCTACGTTCAACACAAGAGAGTGGCTGAATTTCTATTAGGTTCTTCAAAATTCCAAGCTCGATATCAACAATTCTAGTGAGGCCAAAATGTCATGATTTTTTGATAGTGATAGATGAATTTGTTGAGAAAAAGGCATCGATTATACGAACAATTAACAAAATATGAAGAAGAATTCATTTTACTAATAATTTGAATTACAATCAATTCTCGCATGACCCTAAAACCAAAAAAATCAGCTCAGAACCCAAATCTCCAAAAAATAAAATAAATCTCTCTCTCTCCTACTAACCCCCCTCAACTTGCCAAAAGAAAAATCAAACAGTGGCCACACGTATATAGCGACTACCACCCCCAAGCAAACTCAAGTCCTAGTGCTACTAGGATTTGTTTATTGGATAACTTTATGGAAAACCCTCTATAACCAAAATGTTTCCAAATTTGAGTCAAAATCCAACAATCTCCACCTTGACTCAAATTTCATAACCATAAGCACATTGATTCGATGATCATAATTGGTGAAGTCCAACAGACAATTGAATTCACCAACTCGAACAAACTATGATAGTACAATCGTGAGTAGCAATTTTTTCCACATTTACAGCATAAGCAGCATTATCCAAAGTTGGCTACCATTGCCAACGTATCCCTATTCCCCTTCAAGCATATAATGTTTCTGATTTCTTTGATGGTAGTGTGATCTTCCTTCCAAATTTTCATTGTTCCACCTCCTATAGTAGATTCACAACCCTTAGATGCTAAAGTTCCAAGAGGAAAAATATTTCGTTTCAAATCCGGTTCATGAAGGGCTCAGTTAGTGTCCAAATAACTCCATCATGCATTCTAATCTTGGCATTCTCCATGCTAACAAGCTTACAAGTAGTCTCAGCACCAGTACACATAATGCCATCTTTAACTTCATATATATCAGTGAAGTTTGGAGAGAAGAGAAGGAAAGAGAAGAAGAAGAAGAAGAAGAAGAAGAAGAAGAAAAAAAATATGCGAAAAGAGATTGCAAGGACATTAAATCCTTAGGTTGCATCTCATGTTTTATATTGATATGCAGTACATCCAAAATTACTATTATACCATCATAAGATAAATAACAATAATAACTCTAATACCCTCCCTCAAGCTGGAGCATATAGATCAGACATGCCCAACTTGTTACATAAATCAGAAAATGAACCACGAGCAAGTGGTTTGGTGAGGATATCACCCAATTAATTCTCAGACTGAACGAACATAAAGAGTGACGATTTGTTTTTTCAGCAACAAATCACGAACAAAATGACAATCCACCTCGATATGCTTAGTGCACCCATAAAACACCGGATTACTGGCGATGAAAATGGCCAACTGATTGTTTCAATATATCTCCATAGGAATATGAACCATAATTCCCATTTCATGAAGAAGACACTGCACCCACATCATCTCAGAAGCTGTATGAGCCGTCGTACGGTACTCAGCCTCTGCACTAGAATGAGCCACAACATTTGCTTCTTACTACGTCATGTGATAAGATTGTCATCCACAAATGTATATGTTGTGAATCGATTGACCGCGGCCCATTATCACCTACACACGTCGCAGGAGACGTGGAGCCATTTAGGCCCATTTTTAGGCCTTTCAGTTATTTTAGTCATGGAGGGGGTATTGTGGTCTTTCAACACAATAACCCTCCTAGGGTTTGCTTTTCTTTTCTATTTATAGTCAGGGCTAGCCGTCATTACTTTTATGCTTGGATTGAGAAAACTCTCTCAAGTGTCATCAAGAAGGATTTTATTACTTTGTTCCGTTCAATCAAAGTTGGAAGTTTTGTTCTTTTCCTATATTAAAGATCATTCTGTTTCTATTCCTCTTGTTCTTTGTTTTTGCTTTCTTTTGTGAATCGATTGAGTCGATTCACAACAGTATAATAGCCAGAAGTAGACCTCCTATCACTGTGACTGTGCCCAATCAACGTCACTGAATCCCGTCATCGTAAAACTGCAAAGGTTTGTACAACAAACCCTTTCCAAGTGCACCCTTCAAGTATCGTAGAATGCAAGAGATAGCCTCCCAATGTGGTTGCCGAAGGGCATGCATAAACTGACTAACTACTCCAACTGCATAGGAGATGTCTGGTTGTGTAACAGTAAGATATATAAGTTTTTCAACCAGTCGTCTATAATGTCCAACATCCTCAAATAACTTTTCCCTGTCAGCAACAAGCTTGTCATGATAATCTATAGGAGTCTCAACTGGCCGACACTCCAACATCCCAGTCTCTTAGAGCAAGTTTATAACATACTTGCACTGCAACAGATACACACATTTCTTAGATCGAACAACCTCAATTCCAAAAAAATATCGAAGAAGACCCAATCCTTAGTATGAAACTGACGACTAAGGTAGGCCTTCAAGTCTACAATCCTAGCAAAATCACTCCCAGATATAATGATATCATCAACATAAACAATCAGTACAATAATATATGCCAAGGAAGAATGACAAAATACTGAATGATCTGATATGGTGTGAACTTGTCAAACCAAACTCGAGGTGACTCTTTCAGTCCATATAATGCTTTCTTCAATCGACATACGAGTTTTCCACTTCCAGCCACAGCATACCCCAGTGGTGGACAAGGTTCAAAGTATCGGCCGATATCGATACGTATCGGCCGTATCGGATCGGTTTTGACCAAGTCTGATCCGATATGACCAAAAAATATCGGTATCGGCCGATCCAGAAGAAAAAATTATTGTATCGGTCTGTATCGGCCGATACGTATCCTATACGAACCGATACAAAAATTCGAACATGACAGAAAATAATTCAATTAAAAAAACAAATCTTATCCCTTCCAAAAGCAGATTTCTGACAAAAAAGTAGTAGAAATTCATTCTTCACGTTAAAACAAGTCAATAAAAAGAGGAATCAATAATGAAAATTGGTAACAGTTAGAGTAAAACCTCTATAAATAGATGAGAAATCCTTACAAAATTAATTCAGATCTAGAAATTACTTCTCATCTCCAGAAGGTAATTGTAACACCTTTCTTTGACGTGCTATGCTCGAGGAGAACATCCAACCCAGACCCTTCTTTGCCGCCGTGACGCCTCTGTTGCATGTGCTCGAGGAAAAATGGACACGGGAGGTGGGGACGCCGAGAGGGGAGGGGAAACGAAGGCGAAAAGGAGAGATACAGTTGATCTGTTCTGTCTCCTCTCCAAATGGGTTTTGGAGAGGAGGCGGAGAGGGGAAGGGAGAAGAGGCAGATCTTTTCTCTCTCCTCTCCAAAAATTATATATTAGGGTTTGGTCGGTGGGTTTGGTGCTTATCGGTCCAGGTCTGTTTTTAAAAAAATGCACTAAAGAAAAGACACTTATCGGGTCTGCTTTTAATAAAATAAATCTTAAAAAAATAGATGCAATAACAGATGGAAAGATTCGAACCTATAACCATAACTTACACATCAAGGGGAGTAATTAATGTTATCCCTCTAACCAAACAGCCTACATAATTTGAGTGTCTATATTTGGCATATATATGTTATCTATGGATGAATATGTAAACTATTTTTTTTCCAAACTTTTACTAAGTTATTAATGAGTATTTAATATTACCGATACCGCCGATACCAAAAAATTCGATACTCTGATCCGATAACGCCGATATTGCCGATACTTCCGATATCGATACTTATACAAAATGTCTGATACCGATACCGATACTTTGAACCTTGGGTGGATCTATAGAGACCTCCTATAAGTCACCATGCAAGAAAGCATTCTTTATGTTCAGCTGATACATAGGCCATTGGCGATTAACCGCCAAAGAGATAAGAATTCGAACTGAATTCAACCGAGCCACTGGAGAGAAAGTCTCCATATAATCCACACCATGTCTAAATATACCCTTTTGCAACCAACCGTGCCTTGAGGCGCTCAACCGAACCATCCAGATGATACTTAACAGTGTACACCCATCGACAACCCACTGTATACTTTCCATCAGGAAGTGATGTAAGCTCCCAAGTCTGATTTTGCTGTAAAGCACACATCTCCCCATCCATTGCACTTTTGCAACCAGAAGATGACATAGCATGCTTATAAGTTTTGGGAATAGAAATGGAAGACAATGAAACAGCAAATACATGAAAAGATGAGAAAGTCCTATGTAAGAAAACATAATTAGAGATGGAATGTTTGTCCTTTGTGGTACAAAGGCATTTGCTTTTTCTGAAAGCAATAGGAATATCATTTGGATCTGTGGTAATGGGAACAGAAATCGCAGGCTCGGAAGCTGATTAGTTGAGGGCTGAATTCTGGAGAACCACTGGCCTGTCCTTGGATCTCTGATAAACATGTAAAGAGGAAAGGAGACAAATTGATTCATGAATGACCGGAAGTGGTATGGAAGACACGAAATCCGATAAAAATGAAATAAGACGGTCTCCTGAGGGAAAGAAAATAGGTAGACTCAAAGAAAGTAACATCTGCACTGACATAATACTTGCGTGACTATGGACTATAACAACAATAACATTTTTTAGCACGAGGACAACCAAAGAAGACACACTTCAAAGATCGAGGAGACAACTTGTCTCGATTAGGTTCCAAGTTGTAAACAAAAACGACACACCCAAACACTCGAGGAGGTAAGAAAAAATTAGGAACACATGTATATAATGTGGAGAATGGAACTCGATTATTTAACACAGACGATGGCATGCGATTAATTAGATAACGTGCAGTAAGAACGACATATGTCCAATATTGTTTAGGGACATGCATGTTGAACATGAGAGTTCGAGCCACATCTAAAAGGTGTCGATGTTTGCGTTCGGCTATACCATTTTGCTGAGAGGTGTGAACGCAACTTGTTCGATGAATAATACCACGATCGACACAGGAAGCGTTACAGAAGATTGAGTATACTCCAAAGTATTATCAGAATACAAGATTTTTATACGTTTATCAAACTGAACATAGACTTCATTATAAAAAATGGATAACACATTAGAAACTCAGATCTTTCTTTCATTAAATAACACCAAGTTATTTCGGAATAATCAACAAAAAAAACAAAATACTGAAATCCTTTCGGACTTTTGACTCTAGACGGACCCTAAATATCAGAATGAACAAGTTCAAAAGACTGTAACTCATGACTCTCAACACAACGAGGAAAAAAATTATGGTGATACTTGTCTAACTGACAAGCCTCACATTCAAGAACAGAAATATGATTCAAACTAGGAACAACTTGACGCAACTTAGCCAAAGATGGATGACCCAGACGATAATACCACTGCAACGGAGAAGTAGAAACAAAAGTGAAAGCCTTTTCAGATAGATCTAAGTAATACAGTCCATTTTTCATGTTCCGAACTAATCATCTTCCTCGTCCTGAGGTCCTGAAAAACACAAGAATTGGAAGAAAATGTTATAGAACATTCGAGAGATTTGTTAACTGGCTCACAGATATCAAATTTTAAGAAAAATTAGGCACATATAATGAATCAAATAATGACAGTGATTGAGTAGGATGAATGACACATTTTCCAAGGACACGAGTAGATCCATCAACTAAGATAATATTGTGTTCATAGGACTACGATGATGAAAGAGAGAATTCATACTAGACATGTGAGAACTTGCTTCTGAGTCGATGATCCAAGAGGTGGATGGTGACTGGGTTGCTACGAAAGCAGGATTACCTATATGTGCCATAGTTGCAGTAAGTTGAGAGGTGGTACTAGCATGTTCAACTTTTGGAGGATATGTTCCATTGGAGATGAGATATCGGACGTGGAAGTCTGATTGAAACCTAAAGTATCATCTCGAAGAGCAGAAGTGGTGACTTGAGATTGCATATTCTCATCATACACTTGATGTGCATATTCTGGCTTATCCCACTTGTCCCAATAGTAGTCTTCTATGTGACCGAACATTCCACAATAGTTACACTTTCGTGGTTGGCCACGACCACCACCACCACCACCGCCACCACCACGACCATTATCTCTACCACGATGATCACCTCCTCGACCAAAACTACCGCCACCATCTCTACTACCACGATCACCACGTCTACCACCACATCCACTACCACGACCAGCAGCACTAGTAACTAGGCAAAAGAGTCATTACTCGACACCACAGAACTTTGTCCTAGGAATTGAGACGGGAGAAAGTATCTGCCACCGTTGATAACTGCTCTCCAGCAAGGATCTGAACCTTATAAAGGATCCAAGCCGACTAGGATAAGTGAAACATGAAACTCTTCCTTCTGTCCCTGAGCTTCCTTCAAATCAGTAGTAACAGGCTGATATTGTAGCAGTTTCTCCCACAAAGCCTTCTTTGAAGCCAATATTCATGCACAGGCTTTCCATTTTGCTTTGTATTAAACAATAACTTACAACTCATAGATATGGGCCACTTCTGTGAATATGATTCTTCTAGAGATGCCCCAATCTATTTGGAGGATTCACACCACTGAACATTAGAAGTAATGTGCAGCTCCATAATATGCCACAACCATGACATAACGTATGCATCAACACTCATCCAATCCTCATAATCGGCAGACGTTTCGGGCGGGAGTTCTTCGGTCAAAAAATTCAACTTCTTCGTCCTCAGCACTAATTTGATAGACTTGGACCAGGCAAGGTAGTTCGCCCTATTAAGTTCACCGTTGTAATTGATTTTTCCAATTCATCATTATGAATAATAGCAAAAGGAGAAACCACCTCTGCTACCAACACCAGCACTGTTAACCTCACCAGAAGATTCGGTCCCCGTCATACTTGTAGATGTAATAAAAAACAATAACTGTAGAAACCATAGATCTCACAACGAACCACAAACGACAACGAACCAACGAAAATCTGTCGAAACCAAGGTTATAAAATTGCTAGTCGGCCGTTAGTCGGTTCGCGAGAACTAGGAATTAATCGGATTAATCGGAGGACTAGTCGGATTAATCGGTTTTGAGTTTTCGGGAGCGGCGATCGGGAGTAGCGGGGGTCCCCTCCATGGGACCCCGGCGCCGCGGGAAGGAGTGGGCCGGCCGGCGGCGGCGCCCAGGCCGGGGTCGGCCCGACTGTTGGCGTTGCGGCGCAATCGGGCGGGGGCGAAGCCCCCCTAACATGCGCGGGCACTCCGTCGAGTGCTAGCGGCCACGCTGGCATGGACGCCCAGTCGGCTGCGGGAGCCGGCAACGGGGCTCAGGCGGGCAGAGGTGGTGGCCAGGCTTCTGGCCGGTCGGGCGTGGGCGTCGAGAAAGGGGGGACGGGCAGATGCTGACGTCCGCCGGCAGAGGCAAGGGCACCGGTGGTGGTGGCTACTATGACGACGGCACGGGTCATGGCCGGAAGGGTCATAGCGAAGGCCGGGACGGGCATATGGCAGTTGTCGGGGGAGGATCGGCGGGACATACGGCTCATTGGGTTCCTGATTTAACTGGAACACCGGACTTCCAACCTGGATCTGGATCCGGATCTCAGTGGGGGCAAGATGCAGGAGACGGCTGGACTACGGTTACGAGACGCCGGGGAGCGAAGGCTGGAGGCAAAGTGGGGGACGTGCAGAGCCACCAAAAACAGCGCGTCTCTGATGGCAGACGAGCAGGAGAGGGTTGGGGGTCGAGGGCGGCAACTCGGGACATTGCGACGTCTGCTGGGAGAGCGGTGGGCTGGCGTCCCAAGGTGACTTCGACGGAAAGACGTCTGCTGGGAGAGTGGAGGCTTTTCAAGGTTGCACTCCATATATTGTTATGTGGTTTTATCTTGATTTGGGTTTCCACATAAAA
Organism: Iris pallida; assembly: GCA_029216955.1. Classification (NCBI taxonomy): domain Eukaryota; kingdom Viridiplantae; phylum Streptophyta; class Magnoliopsida; order Asparagales; family Iridaceae; genus Iris; species Iris pallida. The sequence goes on along the minus strand of JANAVB010044875.1, from coordinate 34,589 downwards.
GCCTATGTATTACGTGTTTGCGATTGTGTGTGTGATTATTCGTTTATTCGTTCTTCACTCTCACGAAGTACTTTTGGCCGAGAACGGTTTTATTCCGTTGCATTCCCACTCCATTCCAAGGTTCACAGTATCGGTATCAGAATCGGACCCTTCCTATGAGTATCTGGATCGACGGTCTCAGCGATATCGACAATTTCGGATTGCAATATCGAAATTTTTTTGGTATCGGAAAAAAATAATTATTAATAAATTACTAAAAGTTTAGAAAAAAATATTTTATACATTTAGGCAAAGTTTTAAGTATTTCATGTGTTGTTTCTTAATAGTTTGAAATGGAATGAAATAGTAGTCACCCATGTCGATTGGTTTACCTGCGATAAATAAATTTTCTTCTTTACATGTTTTTACTACCTTGGTATGTTTTTACACCTTTGTTAATTGGTTTTTTTCGTTCAATCTTTTCTAATTGACTCAAAAGAGATGCACAATGACGGTATCGGTCGGTATCGGATCGGGACATATCAAACTGTATCGATATCGCTCGTATAGGAACGGTATCGCCGATACCACAAACTATGCTCCATTCCCAACAAAGTGGTATAGTGTGTCAAGTTCGAGCATTGAGTATTTGACGAACTGGCTGAGAGGAAAGATGAAGGTGAGCCATGTTCGGATAGTTAACCTGAACAGCACGAACTATCATGTATGACATAGCAAAATAAAAGATCTTTTGTACATCAAGAAGTTGCACCTACAAGTGTTTGAGTCTGAGATGTTCGAAGGTAAATCCAAGGAAATTTGAAAGCTCGAGCATGCACACGTCTGCAGATACATTTGGCACTTTGTAAATGATAACGTGTACAATCATATTACAATTTTGGAAGATGCAAATATCTTATGAGAAACATTGGAGTCCTTTATGCCAAGAAGAACGGTAGCAATAGACTATTTCTGATCCGACAGACGATGGGTCTTAGACACAAGGACGACACGCCGGTTCTGGATTACATGAATGAGTTCTAGGATGTGGTTGATTAGCTATCATCGATGGGAGTCTAAGTTCGGAAACAAGATACAGAGACTATAGTTGTTGGGTACACTGCCAGACTCGTAAGAACTGTACGAGCATCCATGATCAGTTTTACTCCCGATGGTATTGTTATTCTGGAGTTCGCCAAAATTGGAATGTTGAATGAGGAGATGTGGCGGAAATCTCGTCTTTACCGTCACAATCTGAGACATTAGTTTCAGAGAGCAGCAAAAGGAACAAAAGTCAAGGTCCATGAGGTAGAGACAAGAGGGAGGGAAGTCCAGGCTCGTACAAGAATTTTGTGTATCATTGTGGTAAAAAGGATCAGGTTAAAAGAAACTACATTGAATAAAAGAGAGGAAAAAAAGCGACAAGAGGAAGCTACATAGAGATAAATTACATCCGTAGCGTCAGTAGACATCATCATTGTAGGTGACACGGTAACCATGAACCTCGCATGCGATGATACGAGTTGGCTAGTAGAGTCAGGAGCTTCCTCACATATCTCGCAATATAATACTATTTACCACATACACAACAGGAGACTGTGGAATGTTGAAGATGGACAACTGAGACGTGTCCAAAGTGATTGTCATTGGAGATATTCATTTAAAAAAGGCCAACAATGGAGTCATTAGGGGTGTTCGTCATGTTCCTGACATTAGTTTCAACCTCATCTTGGTTGGCAAGTTGGATGACGAAGGATTATTTAATCTCTTTGGAAAAGATTAGGGAAGTTAAGCGATGGTTGGTCACAGAAATCAAAAGATTTGGCATTTACTATATAGAGGGAAGCGCAAGGGGTGCACAACATGTCAATGCAGTGGGGGATGATTCATCTATCGAGTTATGGCACAGGCGGCTTAACCATATGAGTAAGAAGGGGATGAGCTAGTTAGCGAACATGTGTTTGTGGTTGTGTGATTGTGTTTTTGCCAGATTCGTTCGTTCTTCACCCCTCACAAAGTATTTTTGATTGGGAACGGCTTTATTCCGCTGCTTAATCCGTTCCCTACATACATGTCAAAGGATCTTTAACAATTATATGTGAAGAATGCTCTTACGAACAAAGATTTCAATCCATCACGGGATCTTTAACAATTATTTGTGAAGAATGCTCTTATGAACAAAGGTTTCAATCCATTACTAAGGGTGGATACAAAAGGGAAGCCTGCATATATAGAAGAAAGGCACAAAATGGGTTATAAGCTTCATTTGGTCGACTATATCAGGCTATGCTTCATTCTTGTTACCTACAGGATAAATGTTTACCACAATTTATTTAACAAGAGAAAATGAGAAAGAGGGACTTGATAATTTATGCATAGGTGATGTCTGCTTGAATTAGTTTTACTATCAATTTCATACTTACATACCAGCATCATAGTCCATTTTCCTTCAGTGATGCACGTCAACCGCTCAAAAAAATTAAAATCCAATTGATGTTAAAGCTTTCATAAATGGCTTAACAAATTATTCATAAGTAATTGTTCACACTGTTACATAAATAATATGTAAGTAACAGAAGGCAATTTTTAAATAATCACGATTTCTTGCATCTTGGCCACTATTAAAGAATATATTACTATTGAGCTCACCTCATTTCCATGCATATCTACCAGCGTCTTCAACTCAGCCCTTCTCATAAGTGCAAAGTGTCCCTTCCCCAACAGCCAGTCAAGAAGCTAGATATGAGCCAAAGTTGCAAGAACTTGATCAGGGTAGAAGCAAAAAAACAGAGAAAACTCTGGAGTTCTGATTAAAATATCAAAGATCTCGCTTTAATGTGAAATTAGAATAGTACACAAAACCATGGTTTCAGAGACAAAAGATAACGTAAGATAGAAAAATATACAATAACAAGAAAACCTTTGGTACACCAATCTTTTCAACTAAGGACAGACCAAGTTTTTAATCGTTGGGTGCAGCTTTCCAAACTCGGCCGAAAATGTTCCAACAAATTTGCTATACACGCTTTGTGCAAAAATTTGCTTTCATATAGAGATCGAAGAAAATGAGAAGCAAACCCAATGCACTCTTTGGCAGCATTAAGAATGCACAGCCCCAAAAATCTATTTGTAGCCACACCATTAAGTTGCCTTCCATTCTAACTTGTCAATGTTTTTACCTTCCCCAAAATTCATCACAAGGATTACAGAAGGAAAAAAAACGAGGGTTTAGGCACACTAGATACCGAACGCATAGCTACTCTATACAAGTGATTGGCCTTCCATTAAAACGTTGATAATTGCTTCAAAGAAACAGATGCCGACTAATAATTAACAAAACTAGAAAATTGTAAAAAAGAAAAGAAAAATCCACCTTACTAATAGGATAAGCTACGGGGTAGAAGAGCAATACAAGCATGCGAACAATCCCGGCCGTCTTCGCTCCCACAGCCAGTCCATAGCGCGAACAAATAGCCTGCGGAATTATCTGCAAAATTCCCCCAAGAGTGCATCCTTACTTAGGTTCCTCATAAATAACAATAACTGAAATTTTGTTTCCCCCAAACAAAACAAAAAAGAAAAAGGTGTTTTTACCTCGCCGAACGCGAGAATCAGAGTGACGGAGATGAGTATAGCCCCCCATGCCGGAAGCAGTGCGTCAAGAAATATTGGCAGAGCCTGCAGAGAGAAGTCTTAACATCCATCCATCCATCCATCCGAATCAATCAATCAGTTATTATCGAAGGGGAGAGAAAGGGGACCTCCATGGCGAGTGCGTTGCCCATGAGGAGGGTGCAGAGGAGGAGGTGCTGGTTCTTGACGACAGGGAGGATCTTGGCCGCATTAGCGCAGTCCTTCGGCTGTCCGGCCTTGACGAGTACCTCGAGGTCGACGAGGCTGAGGGACATGAGCCCCAGGGTGAGGCCCGACATGAGCCCAGCGAACAGCACCAGGCCGACGCTGATCGCCAGGTACACCCAGAACATCACCTGGCAGCAAGCCTGGTCGTTGGCCGCCATCTCCTCCCCTCCCCTCCCCTTTCAGAGTAAAGGAATAAATACAACAAGAACAAGGGTGGGCGGAGTTGGATGTTGGAATGATGGCTTGCTTTCTGAACTTCAGTTGGGCAAATTGGCAGTCCTTTTAACCAGCAGTTGGGAGTCTCTCTTTTTGTTTCTTTTTCTATTTTTTTTTTTTTTTTAACTGTAGACGGACTTCTTTACTTGGATCACTCAGGCAATCTCCGACCCATTTTTCCAAAAATTCCTCCAATTCGATGACTACAAAAAAGAATATTCTTTTTAAGTTAATGTATTTAAATTAAAAAAATTTGGTGTTATTCTTGCCAGATTATTTAAATGTCATTTTTTAGTCAAATAAACCTAATAAACAAAAATATTAATACTATTAACAATATATTCTATTGAAAGATCTCAATAATAACTTTTTAATGATATAATTATTATATTATTTATACTTATAAATTAAAAATATGGTAAGTTAATTAAGTTTATTATTTAACATGTGTAGGATATATTAGTAATTAATTATAATTTGAAGGGTAAAATAGTCATGAATAGTGAATCCTCAAATTTGAGGATTTTCTCTCTCTTCCCTCAAATTTGAGGATCAAACACCCTTCCCTCAAATTTTTTGAAGAATGTGAGTGAATTGGAGATGATTTTTGAAGGTATTCTCAATCAGGTTTTTGAGGACCATGATTGTGTTGGTGCTTTCTTTACATGGAGAGAGCTTGCTCTCAACATGCCTTGTAAAAGTTTAGTCCCACATCGGAAATGCACCATGAGTTATCTCAACATATATACTTGGTTGTGTTGTTGAGAGATGCACATGGGGTGGTGACCCTAAGGAGGGAACCATGTGGGTGATTTTACTAGGAGGTAAGAATAAGGCTCCAAGGATTAAGCATTAATGCTTTTGCCATTTTCTTGGATTAATTTCATTTGGAGCTAAGTCCCAAAGGGGCTTAGCGACTCGGAGTCGGACTCGGACTCGGACTCGGGCTCATGGACTCGCACCAGGCTGATTGTGCAGACTACAAGTCAGTTATGGAAAGACTGATTCAATGCAATTAATTCAGTTCCACTTTTTGTGAGATTTAATTCAATCTTTCCATAAGATTTGAATTAATTTCGTTGGCATCTTTGTGGGATTTAATTCAATCTTTCCATAAGATTTGAATTAATTTTGTTGCTATCTTTGTGGAATTTGAATTAATTTCGTTGCCATCTTTGTGGGACTTAATTCAATTTTTCCATAAGATTTGAATTAATTTCATTGCTATCTTTGTGGGATTTAATTCAATCTTTGCATAACTGAAAAGGCGGTTAGGGTTTCCACCCTCTATATATATATACTCTCTTCTGGCCTCCTTTGTGAGAGACTACGAATTTTATAAGTCAGAAAAGAGAGAGAAAGAGAGAGAGTTGCTGCCGCCATTGCAAGTCCATCCGAGGAGTCAGAACAGAGGTGACTTCGAGCGTTCCACAAGTTCTTCAACTTGCTGGTTCCTGGAAGCAATTCGTGTGGGGCGAATCTTGCTTTGAGCAAAGGTATTTTGACACCCCAGCAACTTTTCTTCATCTCATCTTTTTCTACATTATTGTAACTCGTTCTGTCTCAATTGCAACAGTTTGCAAGGAAGAACGAGAGATCTTCTCTTCTCTATTTTCTTACTTCAAATTGTAATCTGGCTATTTGATTTTTTGCATCATCGTAGATCTTGAGTTTGATCACTGCAAAGTTTTTTGTGTGACATCTCAGATCTCGATTGCATCAGTTTTTCATCTTTGGTCAAGCCCCGGGAACAACAGGTTGCAGATGGCCTCATTGATAAGACCCTTATTTTGATCTTTTCTTCATTTTTGTTTCCAATTAAGGATAGTATTTTTTTAATTTGGTTTAGGTCCCAGGTCAAATTTGTATTAATTGACTTTACATACCAGAGGACTTGTGCAACCTCGTGATGTTAATTGAGCCATACCGGACCGATCCTCGATTGAGTTAAACTCGGTCTGGATCGAGATGGGATGGAGAGCAAAATTCTAAATCTAATCCAACCCAAAAACCGATATGAGCCGATCCAGACTAAACTAGACTTGGGATGGTTCGGAGAGAGCCGGATCCAATCTAGACCCGTTTTACTAAAAAAAATTGGTTTTGGGCGTTTTTCTTGGGACTGGGCTGGGACCTTGGGTTGGACTATTTAAAAAATAGTAGTAGAAAGGGAAAAAAACAATTAGTAAAGATAAGAAAACTTTATTGATTTTTATATTTCTAGACATTATAGTATTTTTATTTATTTTAGAAATGTTGAAAGAGTGAAAGTACAAATTTTATCCTCAATTTGATATTCGGTATTCAGTCTTCATGTCCATTTTTTGTATCTTTGATGGCGGGTCTTTGTTATCTTCGCATCTTTAAGTTTCAAAGAAAAGGTCCAACTCTGCAAGACTTCCTCGCATCATTCTTCTGCTTATGTATTGTCATCTATAGTAAGGGACCGAAAGTCCAGTTGATTAACGTTGACATTTTTATCACTTGAGCGTTGAATCTATTTTCTCGTACAAACCCAATCTCAAATGCAAATATAAACTTCCAAAACTTTTGGTATCATTTTTCTTCTCTTCTTGCTTAGCATTCTTAAACTTGTACTAAAACAAGATTATGATGCTACCATGAACTATTAGAAAGATCACGTATCAAAGAAGAAAGTATAGGATATTTTTTATGTGCTTTCCACCACTCTAAATTTGAAAAGTATGTCCTAGAATTGTCATCATTTTCATCATAGGAGTTCAAATACAAGAAAAAAATAGGTCGAAGGGAAGAATATTGTTTTTTTCCCCTTTCTTTGTTGTATACTCTTAACATGATATAACTTAGAAATTAAACTAGAGCTGCTACTACCTTGAACAGTTGAACGGGTCGGTTCGTCAATTTTTTTATTCATATAAACTAATTAGAACATATAAACATTCTCTAATATTTTGTTTTTACCTACCTCAATGTTCATGAAAATCATCTACCAATATACATATATCCTCTAATTTTATATTAGGATCTAAAACCAAAACCAAATAAAATAAAAGAGTTATATTAAACCACTAATTTCAGAAAATTTGTTTCTACTTTAGTAACGACGTAATTAAAACCTTTTTTTTTCTATATTTTGCAACTAAATGAGTAATGACCTCTTTTAAAACTAAAGGAGAAGTTAGGTAGTGAACTTTAGATAAAATACCTGTAATGCTGTTAAACAACTCTAAAAAATAGAAATTAAAGTAGCAACTAACAAATCTTTATATTTAATACATAATTTCAACATAAAATGTGTAGAGTTGCATCTATGTGGTACATTTTAACAAATCTTCTAAAATTTAAACCATATTATGCACACAATATTTTAATCTCTTCTTGCATACTTACTGAAGTATTTAAATTAATTAGACATGTTCTAATATTTTCTAAATTCGTTTGAATACATTCAATGCATTCTTGTAATTAAACTAACATAACTAACACATATTATATGAAAAAAATCGTCTTTTTAATATAGGTAGAATTTAGGATTTCAAAATACTGATAAAATTAAGTATTATTATTAGCATAATCAAAAGAAATTAAAATATTTTTATTATGAATATCATATTCACTTAAAAAAATGTAAGGTGGCTCTAAAGATTGCATTTCTAGTATAGGGACATTCTAGTTTCTTAAACAAAGAATTTGTTTTTGTATAAGCCATTTGTATCTAAATAACGTGTTGTAATAATACAAAAAAGGATAATTCTGTTCACTAGTTTATATCCGAAGTAAAAAAATTACTAATATTTTTAAAACTTTATTTCAAAGTTTTTTTAAAAAAAAATTTAAAAATCTTTGGTTATTTAGTAATATGGTCTCATATAATATGTAATATTAGGGTTTGGGTCTTCAAATTATCCGGCATTAGAGTTTGGGTCTCCAAATCACTGTTCACTAGCCTATGTGAACAATAATTTGGCTCCAAATTGTTTGATATTAGAGTTTGGATCTCCAAATCACTATTCACTAGCCTACGTGAATAATATTTTGGAGACCCAAACACTAACATTGGACAATTTGGAGACCCAAACCCTAATATCAACTATTATGTGAGACCTTATTACTAAATAATATATTATGTAAGACCCTATCAACTATTACGTGACTTTGAGACCCACTAGTAGTAGATTTAGAAACTTTTATAAAATTGTTGTAAAATAAGATAAAAAGAGAAGAAATAGGTAGCCAAAAAATCTGTACGTAACTTTTCTTATTGATAACATATATAGAGGAAATATGATAGAAATTGTTGTGGATATTAATAAGGGCATCCATATTTGGGTTTATCCAAATCACAACACTGTCTCTTGGATGTCCACTTTAATTTTTGCCTCATTAATAACTTTCTAATAAAAAAACACATACTTTGAAAAAAATCTATAGAAAAGAAAAGAATACAATAATATTCATCAGGAATATATTGCTTCAAGAATCAAAATGAGTGCGACTTATATTTGCTCGTTAAAAAACCTTTCGAAGAAAAAAACCAGTGAAAAAAAACATCAACGGAAGAAAAGGGTACAATGCTCAAAGATATACTTCAAGATGTCTCAATTAGCATCTACATGATACTTGCATCTACAGGATGCTTGCATCTACATGATGCTCCCCCTCAAAAAATATTACATTCTTGTTCTTACATCAATTCAAAATGAAAAATCAACCCCTAGCACAATTTAAAAATTACATCTAACACCAACACTTTATTTGTCTATACGTTTATACTCGTATCTTATGAAGAGATTGTATGCTTTATTTGTGATTCTTGAAATCTTGTAACTCCTCCTGATATGTTGAACTGTTGAAAACATAGTCATGTACATTCTCTGGTTTGCTCCATTAATTATAAGAATGATTTGAGGAGATTGTCGCAGCATTTTGCTCTATTTATCTTCAAAATACCTGCAACATTGTTTGGAAAAGAAATATCTTGTTTGTGATATCCTCTTAAAGAGGATTAGATAGATAAATATCCTGCATTTATATATCTCATTATATCAAAACATGAATTAAATCAAGTATGTCATTCAAATGTCCATGTGTATATGTATATCAGTAGTTTATATAAAATATTGTGTTGAGTGAATGATAATAAAGAATTTTATATTCGTTAAATATAGTACTTCAGGACCCAGAGCATATTCTCTCATTCTTTTGATCATAATGGATCCCATTGACCTGGTCATTATAGTTTATTGAGTAAATGATAACTACTCATATTATATCTATTTAGGAGATTTATCTCAACGAAAGAGTATCTCTTCGAAAGATTATAGTAGGTCTCTTCTGGAGGTTTATTATTCGAGAGATTATCTGAGATCTCTTTTGGAGATTTATCTTTTATGAGATCTCTTTGGGAGATTTCGATCTCTTCAGGAGATTTTTGATCATTTCTCTTCGGGAGATTTTCGATCTTTTCGAAAGATCTTCTCTTAAGGAGGTACTTGATAGACGACCGTCTTGATGAATCCATTCAAGATTTTTTTTCATAAACTTAATTAGCCTATCACATTCTTTTGGATGGTTTAATCCATATATGGCTCATTTATAAATCCTTCAGGGATAGCATGGTAATTTTAAATCCTTCAACGATATGCCTAAAAATTTAAATCCTTGACCTTTGAGGATGTATCTTATCGTTTGAGTTATCATGATCAGAGAATATATTTATTCATATTCTATTCATGATCATTTCGAGAATCATTGATCTAACATTGCTCTATACATTTAGATCTCTGTTTGTTACAAACACCCATTCAAAACCTACCAGGTTTATTCCTTTTGGGTTTTATACTATAGGACCGAACACTCCACGTTTTGCGAGAGATATCGCATCTTTTCATTATCCTTTTCTACATTCAAGGATTATTCGTGATTTGGTTTTATCATTCATTTTTATCACCCTTTTTATTCTCATTCGATAATGTCATCTATGACAAAAAAATTTTGATTCCAAATTTCACTTGAACATAGGTTTCTTGGGTACCGGTACCTCTTTTTCAGTTTGATATAGATCGGAGCGATATAATTTGAGAAATTAGATATTTGGCTCATGACATCTTCTGAATCGTCATGAACTTTTTTTTCTACAAAAGATGCTTCTTTAGGAGCTGCTTCTTCAAGAGCATTAAATGTATTATATTATTCGACCTCTTTTTCTGGAAAGCTGAATCTTTAGAACCTTTAGGTCTTACGCTAATATATAACTAATTCATTTGTTGCATTTATTTGGTTTTTTTGGTTCTTACTTCTATTAGAAGATAGATACGTAGTTGGTATAACTATTTATGCAACATAATCGAGTAAACATCTAATAATTCTTTCGTAGTGAAACATAAGGAATAATTTTCTAATTTAATCTAATAGATAAAGTAGAAGTATGCCATTATACATTCTTTTGGAATGATGCTTTGCAACGTTCTTCTAGAATGATGATTTACGATGTTCTTCTAGAAAAATGCATTTATCTTCCATCTATCTTTCCCTTAATGTCGGGAATTATATTTTATTATAATGACAGATCATAAATTCTCACATCTCTAAAAAAATTAGTAATCGGAGGAGAAAAAATTTGAACATAAATACCCAATCGATGTTGGGTGCCAATTATTAATAATTTTATTGTTCAAACCATAAATGCAAAAACTATCGATCTAAATAAATACCAACATAGTCTAAAAAAATATAAAAATATTTCTACTATCAATACCGATCATCCTCAAAAAATTTGTAGATTCAAGTTGGTGTTCTTTTGTGCCTCAAATTCTTCATCAAGGAGGTCATCGTTGTCCATATCAGGGATGACATTCGTTTCAACCTTCTGGGTTTTCTGATAATTGGCCACCACTTCTTTGGTTGTACGATAGGTGCGGGACTAATGACCTTCACGCCTACATTTGAAGCATGTGTCTCTTGGTGCTCTATTATTCTCATTTTCTTGATCTTCGGTTGGAATATATTTTTTCTATTTTTTTCATGGTTCATGTAAGCCCACTTCTCAATTTTTATTTATTTTTTATTTATTTGATTATGATTAATTTTATGATCATTGGGAGTCACAACAAGACTTGTAGGTAAGCTATGACCATGTTAAGGTCATATGACCTCTAGATAGCTTATATATGTATTATTTAACTATTTTATATATTTTTTTATAATTTTTGGATATTTTAGGTATTTAATATTTAAGTGTTTATCATTTTTAAGGATTTTCAGGATTTACTGTAAGGTCATTCGAGGATATTTTGGGACCAAATATTTTTATTTGGGCTCTAGCTGATCAGAAATATTTTCTAGAATATTCTAGAATTTTTCTAGAATTTTTGAGAATTTTTAGATAATTAAAACTCATAGAATTTACTTTTCCATAGACTTTTAGAATTTAATGTGGAGTCACACAATAATATTTTGAGACAAAGCTTTCTATTTAGGTTCTAGACGCTTATAAATATTTTCTATAATTTTCTGGAATTTTTTTGGATTTGTTTGGGATTTATTTGTATTTATTTGTATTTAAAATAATTTTTAAATAATTTTTGTAATTAATATAATTAATTACCCACTCACCCACCCAGGACGGCCCCACCTGTCGGCGCCTAGCTAAAATAACCGCCTTATATATATATATATATATATATATATATATATATATATATATATATATATGAGTAAAAAATTCCAAAATCCCTATTTTCTTTTGGGAGATTGATCATTCGAGACTTTAGACTTCACGGAACGATTGCAGATTACCCTGACCTTTTTTTTGTGCCCAAATTTTTTATTGGAATCGTCTTGAGGTCAGTTTTTAGAATATTTTATTTTCTAAGATTTTGTTTCTGAATTTGTGGAGAATTATTTGAGTGTTGGTTTTTCCAAAAACTCAACACGTCGTACGGTTTTCGAGATCCCGAGAGATCCCGATCTCTGATTTGCGATCCGTTTGAAGTTTTAGAAAGCTAACACGACAATATTAGACATAATTTTTTCCAAAATTTCAGAGATTCGTTTACTATTTTATTTATTACATTGAACTCATATTTGATCGGTAAATTACCGATTTGGTCACGGTTAGCCATAACGGCAACAACTTTTGACCAAAGCATGATTTTGTGGCACGGTCGATTCTGGTGAATATACCAAGATGAAACTTTCAAAATCTCGATTTCATAACGTTTGACTAGCTGGTCAACGGTACGCTTCGATTTGCGTGCCATGGTTTTTAAAATTAGAAATATGACTTTCTGAGGCCAAAATTCCTTGTTTGAGTTATATTTCAGATTATTATTAGATTAAATTAGATTCTAAGTGATTTATTTTAGAATTAAGTATCATTAGATAGGATAATCCATTAGCCACTTATTCTATGATTTTAGAATTAGAATCTTAGAATTGACTTGTGGTTTTCGTACACGGTTTATGGCCAAAATTCCTTTCATCCTTGACTTGTAAAAATAGTTTGTCTAGAAATTTAGGCAAGTTTTACTATGACATTATATTACCTTTATTTTGTACTACATGTATCTTTATATTGATTTTCATTATTACTTTTTGTTGTCATCGTTCTAGATTCATCCTGATTACTGCTTGTGCATGAAAGTTAGAGTTGTTATAGTAATATACATGTTCATACCTAACTTCTAGTTTATCATAATTATCGTTTATCGTATTGTTAATGTTTATCGTGTTGGACATGTACTTGTGAGTTAGTCGGGTGGAAGAATACGACTAGTAGATATGCGGTACCCCAGTATAGCCCAGAGTTTATTCGGTCAGAGGACCGTCTTACAATTTTTGTTGAGTCAACACACCTCACGCGTTGACTGTTTGATTCCTAACCAACCACGTGTTGAACATTGTAATCTAAAATACACAGTACATGCGATCTCTTGTGGCTATATTGTTCATTCATTTTCTTTCCATCAAGTCGACTATCGTGTTGCCCTTATGTTATAACTGTACTCTTTTTATCGTATCGTGTCATGCATATAGTTCATTTTTTTCCTTATTATTGTTTCCTTCATGCATGTATATTATGTTGGCCCAATGATTGTATCATATTTTTGAATATGGTTAATATGTTAAGTTTAGCATTTTTTTATCACTAATCTTCATACTATCGCTATAGCATTTCTACTTATACCTTTGGTGATATGTGCCTATTGGTTTACATATTAGTGATATGAGCTTATCTATATTAAATTTAATCGGGTTGCCAAAATTAAAACTATGTTTTTGATTTTGGTTATTCAATTAATTTTAATCATTATGATATCACTAACAATTATGCTATCACCTTAGCACTTATACTTAAACTCATCATTGTCCTAATGTGCATTAAACTTATCATACTTGCTACTATATATATTGCTTTGTTCGTCTAACATGTACATGCAGAAAAGCAATAAGCAAGATCAATATGGACATATGCAATAAAGAAATTATGGTGGACCAAAGACGACGGATCCCACAATATTTCTCTGAACCAGCCGACGACATCTCCGGAGCCACGCACTCGGGGGTTCCGCTGCCCCGGTCAGCGGACGGGGGTCGAGGGAGCAGCGCCCCTCGTCGGGGGTTCGAGGGCGAATCCCCCGAAAGGTATTCATTTTTCACAAACTTGATATCTTTGGACAGCTGTCGCCAAGGAAAAAAGCCAACATCTATCAAGGAAAGAAGTAATTCCATGCCATCATCATTTCAAGACTCTGAAGAAGCCTGCACCTGCTACAGTATTTCTGGAGTCTGTAATGAGTCTTAGGAATATTTGTAAACACAAGAAATGGATGGTAAAATCGAAAGCTAGGATAGAAATTAGCCCAGGATCATTTTCGGATAAAAACCGGCATACCGACGGTATACCGGTCCATACCGACGGTATACCGATTTTGTTCACAGAAAGTTTCTGTCTACAAAATCGACATACCGACGGCATACCGGTTCATACCGACGGTACACCGGTTTAGTAACGTTGAAATTCCAATGGTCGAAAATTCGAGCAATTAATGATCCCAACGGCTATATTTCTAGCCATTGCATTCCAGACCGGTATACCGCCGGTATGCCGGTTCGCGGACTGAAAAGTTGCCTTGAGCTCTTTTCAATGCTTTGGTTATAAATAGCCTTGAACCCCTTCATTCAAAGTTGATGCTTTGAGCCTAAAAATTTCTAAACCACCAAAGCCTATCCACAAACAACTCTACAAAGCTTTCATTTGCCATCCATAAATTGTGTTAGAGTTATTGAGTTGAAAAGTAAGATCTTCATCTTATTGTTTAAGGAGATCAAACCTATTGTGAAAGGTTGAAGTTGGAGAGTCTTCGTATCCAAACTCTCGGTTGAAGTTGGAGAGTCTTCGTATCTAAACTCTCGGTTGAAGTCGGAGAGGCCTTCGGATTAAAGCTCTCGTGTAAGAAGTTGGCGAGTTCTTCGGATCCAAACTCGTATGTAACTATTTACTCAAATAGTGGATTAAAGCCGGAGAGAGTTCTGGGACTGGAGTGCCTCTTGGGAGGATACCAGGATATATCGTGTTTCGGTATTGTTATTGCTTCTTCTCTTGCACTTATATTTTTAAATTGCCAATTAGCTTGTGCTAAGTGCTTGATTAGTTAGCTTGACCCTATTCACCCCCCCTCTAGGGTTCCTTCAATTGGTATCAGAGCAAGGACTCTATTGTTAGGCTTAACATCCTTAGAGTAGATCATTGTTATTTTTTTATGGCTTCGTATTCCTCCTACTCCTCCTCCGATAAAGAGGGTTTTACTTCTAGTAGCATAGACAATCATGTTTCTTCTAAATGCAAGAAATGCTCTAAGTGGAAAGCCATGGCTAAACAATCCTTAGAGATTTTTGACAACCTTCATTCTACAAATGAAGAACTTTCTGAAAAAGTTATTCATTTAGAAGAAGCAAATGAGTTTTTAAGAAATAAAAACAATGATTTATTATCTAGACTTGATTCTCAAAACTCATCATGTGTTTCTTTAAAGAGTTTGAATGAGGCTTTAATCTTAAAAATCAAATCTCCTTCCTCATCTATAGAAGATCTTAAAAGTCAAACGCTTGTGTTAACTTCTTTGCACGATTCTTCTATTGATTCTTTAAAGAAACAAAATAACAATTTTATTTCTAGAATTGCTTTATTTGAAAAAGAGAATTATGCTTTAAATGCTAAATTTAATTCTCTTACTTGTTTGCATGATGATTTGCTATTAGAACATGATATTCTTAAAACCAAATCTTCTCATGCTCACTCTAGAGATATTCATCATTCTAGTATGTCACATGTTCATAACCAAGCTCATTCTGATACATATGCACACACTAGCATTAGGTGCTTTTATTGCTCTTGCATTGGATACATGAGCTTTACATGCCCTATTCGTAGGACCTTTACTATCAATGATAGAGTAAGTGCTATATGGGTCCCTAAAGCTAATAAATGTGGATCCAAGTTTATTTGGATACCAAAGTCTTCATCTAATATTGTAGGTGAAGCTTCTTTTATCGGAACATAGCACCGAGGAGAGTGTTGGTGGTTGCAAAACTCAAATGTCATTTTCCAAACAATTGCACCAACACAAGCATGGCCACTAGAGCCACTTTAGTAACATGCTAAACGATTCTCTTTAAATTGTTTATATTTGTAAAATCTAGCATGTTTCTCTTTATGTCTTGCTACTAGCTCACATTGATATCCTTTAGTTGTCTTTTATATGAATCAATGTGAGATATTATACTAGCATGCTTAGTTAATTTTCTTATTAATTCTTTTATCTAGCATGACTAGTTACTCGGCTTAAATGATAAGTTCACACTATGAAGTTTATCACTCATTCTCTATTAGTGTGACACTTTTTTTATGCATGCTCGTTATTCTTAATCTTTTATAAATCATGCATATCACTCTAGTCCATAGGAGCTTGGTTTTGATTTGAGTTAATATGATTTTAACTCTCCATCTTTAAAGTTTTTGAAATAGTTACTTCTTGCCGGTTTGTATTTAATATGTCATATTTATCTTAATCGGTATTTGTGAATATATGTGTTTAGCACAAGCTTCTTATCACTTGACAAGTATATACTTATACTTTCACTTTAACCTTGTGCTCACATAATATATTCATTATTGATTCTCATATTTTATTTTAATTAAACCTCTTATGAATCAATTATGTCTTTGCCTAATAAAGATTATTTATATGTGTTTTGAATTTGTGATAGTTTTTCAAACTTCCATTAAGGATACATTACTATATTCATTAAATTTCCATTTACATGTAGATCATGTAATTTTTATGTTGATATATATTTTTGTATAATATCTCTATGTGGACATATGAGTTAAGCTAAAAGTTTTATATTGACTTGAAGAGTATTTAATTATACTTGTTACCTTCAAACTTGTGCTTATCTCATACTTTAGCTATTGATTCCTTTGACCAAATTTGTACTTCTTGAATCAATTAGCTTCTTCCTTAAAGTCTTTTTTTGATGATATCTTCTTGACTTTTTGGTTGGCATTATGGATACATGTTCTTAATTGATTTTTTGATCTTTTCATGTATGCCTATTCGTGATATATATATATATATATATATATATATATATATATATATATATATATATATATATATAAAAGATTCCTAGCTTTTGATATTTATTTGTTTATATCTTTAAGTTGGGATGGTGAGAGAAAATATTTGTTTATGTCTTATACATGACTATTTATTGATGTTCTATTAAGGATCACATGGTTTTGTGCTTTACCTTGCTTGTTAAATTTACCTCCTTAATTAGTGCACTTTTTCTAGTTTATATCTTTATATTTTACTATGGTGCACTATGAAAGCTCTTTATAAAATGTACTTCTTGATATCTTTAGCATTTAGCTTTCATGATCTTAATGATCTTTCTCTGCTCAATCCTTGGGTTTATACTTCTTTTGAATTATTGTTGCCCAATGGTTTTTGTAGCTCATGAGAACACATGTAATTGATACATCATATTTCTTATGACTTTAGCTACTATGGTTTGAGCTTCTGTGTTGAGATTTTTCATTTCTAGAAGAATACACTTATTGCATGATGGCTATAATATTTTGCATTCTCTAGATCGATCTATTAATTCATTATCTTGGATTAATCTCATTACTTGGCAAGAGATTTGTTTATTGTGTTTTCTTGAATATCTTTTTGGCCATATTTTGATAATAGTCTAGTAAATTTTTGTTTGACTATCTTTTTGCTCTTATCCTTGCTTAGTAAAGAGTCTATAATCATTTTGATCATTCAAAATGTATGTCCTTAATTGTGAACTCTATGCTTAAGCAAGTATCGTTAGTGTTTGTGACTTAAGATTTAATGAGCACTTTTATCTTGTTAATGACTTAACTCATTAATCTTAATTAGTTATGTAGCTTGCTTATTTATGATATTGTTAAGCTATATAATTTGGTTCACTTTCACTCATCTAGCTATTGTTTTTCTTTTCAATCTATATAAGATATGCTAGTTTACATAAACAAGATCTGTGATTCTTCTAAATGTAATTTGTATCCTATTTTAGATACATTATTTGTTCTCTAAAACTAGTTTTACAAATTCTTGATTAGATCTTGTTTCTCTTGGAGGTTTGTGTTTTCTTTCTTTAAGTCTCCTTCCTTATTAGTCATTAGCATGTATCTCTTAAATTTTTCTCACTTTTGAGTCATAATTTTATCTTATCATTTACATCTCTTTTTGATTATGTTTGCAATCATTTAAATGAGAATGACTCTTTTCCATATTTATTGTTTTATGAGATTTTATCATAAATATGGATTTGGGATTTGCTTTATGAGATTTGTTGGATCATGTTTAATTTGTTTATTTTATTGATAAAAGATCCTAATGGTTGAGTAGTCCTATATTATCTTATCTGGAAATTGCTGAGAAACCCAATTTCGGAGGGACTTTTATGAAATGCCCACCGCTAGATGAGTTTTATGAAATGCCCAGAATTAAGTATTTTCACGTTAAATATTCAAGATTCCCTTTTAGATGCCACCGCTGGAAACTACTATTTTTATAATACCGAAACTACCCTCCGTGCGAATTGGTCATCTATATGATTTGAATTAAAAAAACTCAGATCTGGATTGTGATTTTTGTCTTTTCTTCATGAAAAATCTGAATTCTATTGCTCTCATCTTCAGCAGAGATCGCAAAGATCGTTCATAGTTCGGTGTGCTTTTCTTCGGTCGAATTCAGATCATCGCTCGTCATCATCATCACCATCACCATCATCATCTTCATCGACGTCAATTGTGGAGAGAAGATCTTTTTTCTTCTTTTCCATAAGAATTATCATCGCTTTGAAAGAAGAAGGAAACTCTTTATTCTTGAAAAAACTAAATTACACGGAGAATGGCCATTCTCCTACGTTTTAACACAGGAAATGACCATTCTCCGTGTAAATTAACACGGAGAAGTTTTATTTAAAACGGAGAATGACATTCTCCGTATTTCTAACACGGAGAATGGCCATTCTCCTGTTTAACACTGAAATGACCATTCTTCGTGCTAAATTACACGGAGAATGACCATTCTCCGTTTTATTTAACACGAAGAATGCCCATTCTCCGTGTAAATTAACACGGAGAATGCCATTCTCCGTTTTATTTAAAACGGAGAATGACATTGCCATTCTCCTATTTAACTCTGAAATGACCATTCTCCGTGCTAAATTACACGGAGAATGACCATTCTCCGTTTTATTTAACACGGAGAATGACCATTCTCCGTTTATTTAACACGGAGAACGTCATTCTCCGTTTTATTTAAAACGGAGAATGCCATTCTCCTGCGTTTTAACACTGAAATAACCATTCTCCGTGCTAAATTACACGGAGAATGCTATTCTCCGTTTTATTTAACACGGAGAATAACATTCTCCGTTTTATTTAACACGAAGAATGGCATTCTCCGTGTTTCTAACACGGAGAATGGTCATCCTGTGTTTTAACACTGGAATGACCATTCTCCGTGATAAACTACACGGAGAATGGCATTCTCCGTGTAAATTAAGACGGAGAATAGTCATTCTCCGTGTAATTTAGCACGGAGAATGGTCATTCTCCGTGTAAATTAAGACGGAGAATGCCATTCTCCGTGTTACTAACACGGAGAATGACATCCTCATGCGAAATTAACATTTTTCGTGTTCTAACACGGAGAATGACTATTCTCCTGCATTTTATGGTCAGCTGAAACTTTGGAGAGCCATAACTTTTGACTGGGAGGTCGAAACGAGGTCCCGTTTGTCGCAAAATGAGCGTATCGTCGAGGAGACTGAAAGTAACAGCTTCATCGTTAGACGGCCTTCTGAAATTTTAGAATCGCAAAAAATGATGTTTTGACCTCCGTTTTAGCACTTTTGCCGTTTGTCCCGGTCTTTCCGAAATTTTCGACGAGTTTTTGAAGATTTTTGAGGAGAAAACCTAGATTCGAAAGTGAGCAGCGTATGGAAGAAGATGAAGTATCGAAATATTTTTTAAGAGCAGTTTTGTGGGTGTTTTCAATAAATTAAAAGGAAGGGCAAAATGGTCATTTGGAACCCGCTTTTGATAAGTTTCTCTAATTCTGGGCACGCGATGAAAGTTTTTTTAGCGGTGGGTTTTACATAAAACTTTTTAGTTTTTGGGCATTTCATAAATCCTCCCTTATCTTATATATGATTATCAAACTAATTTATTACTCTACTTTAACTACTCATGGATTGCCACATATGGGCCTTTGCTATTTGAACTTTATGGTTTATTATTTACCATTAGCAAGGTTTGGATTTTACCCGTTGATGGGTACATATATGGTGAAACATACCTAGTCCATGTAAAGTAATAAATTGGTTGATTCTTTCTTAATTAGATAAAAATGGACATGATGTTTGAGTTTTATTTTTATTTTATTTTTAGCTATATTCTATCTATCATCATGATTGTTCTTAATTGACTTTATTCTTTTTTATGATGACATTTTCTCAAAGGATAACACAAATTGATCTATCATATTTAAATATGAGATCCTCCTATATAGATTAATGTATGCCATCTTTTGATTATTCGTGCTAAATTGGAATATTCTTTTGATTTCTCATCTTTAGTGGCTATTAATTGGTTACCTCTTCTTGACTAAAGATGACATTATTCGTCTTTTGACGATGTTGTAGCCTTATATGCATTGAGCAAGGGGAAGAAATCCATAGTTGATTTACCCCTAGATCTTGTAGTTATTTATTTATGCTATAAGTGCTTTGGAACTAGATACACATATTTTGAGGGGGAGCAAATCAATTGATTCAATTTATTTATACCCTTTAATATGTCGTATACCTAGTTCATCATGGACCCATAATTTTTCTCTATTTCATATCCTATTGATTTGAGGTCATGATATTATTATTTGTGAAGGATTTATGAGAGTGTATGCAAGTGTTTATTAGATCTCTCTTTTATATGGATTAAATAAGTCTTGTTAATATTAACTTTCATATCTTTTCTTGATGACTATTGTGCTTTCATTGTTTTGGCTTTCCTTATATGCTTAATTGACTTGGCTTTTCTTATTGAGGACTTACCTAAAATACATGTTTATCTATATTGGTAATACTTTGAGGGGGAGCATTCAAGTCAACTGAATGTCTTTTTCTCAAGTATTTTTCTCCTTTACCTTATATTTTTCTAAAGGATATTCACATAACATGATAAGGTAATTGAGTAAAATGCATTAACTTGGGTTAGCTAATATATTTTACAAATAAAGAGATTATTTTATATCAATTACTTTGCAATTATCTAATCCTCATGGGCTTTTGACAGAAATCCTTGATTGAAATTTTATTTCAATTGGTATATCGTTTCTTTCCAAAACTAGAGTTTTAATTCATCATATTATGTTTTGGAGTTTCTTTCTTGGATTTTAAGTTGGTAAAACTATTTATTGACTGTTTTCAATTTTATTTGTTTTACCAACTAGATTGTGTTTTGATAAGTTATTTTCTATTTGGCATTCTACATTTGATATGTAGCTTTATAAAACTTGTCATTACACCCTTCTTCCATTATTTTCTTTAGTATTTTTAATCATGATTGTCTATGCCTTTCTCATGCTCTGATTTATGTACTTAAGATTAATTTTCCTTTATCTCTTAGTACGGGGGAGCCTATTTTTGATCATGACAAAGAGGAAGAAGTAAGTTTAAGTATGTATTTATAAGTAATCTAAGTAGTATACTTTTCGTGATATTGCTTATATCTTTTGTAAATTAGTGATACATGCATCTATTGTATCCATACTAAACTTAACCGATTTGCCATAATCAAAAAGGGGGAGATTGTTGGCCCAATGATTGTATCATGTTTTTGAATATGGTTAATATGTTAAGTTTATCATTTCTTTATCACTAATCTTCATACTATCGCTATAGAATTTCTACTTATACTTATACCTTTGGTGATATGTGCCTATTGGTTTACATATTAGTGATATGAGCTTACCTATCTTAAATTTAATCGGGTTGCCAAAATTAAAACTATGTTTTTGATTTTGGTTATTCAATTAATTTTAATCATTATGATATCACTAACAATTATGATATCACCTTAGCACTTATACTTAAACTCATCATTGTCCTAATGTGTCACCCCCAGTTTTCGAATGAGGAGTATTTTCATCATTTTTCTAAGTTTTATAATTTTTGGGAATTTATTGATTTTATAGGATTTTAGGGATTGGTTGTTTTAGTTTGAATTTTATCCAATTTGGACTTAAGTTGGAGACTCGGGTAGTCTGGACACTAGTGGGACCCACATACTAGCTGGACTTGGCCCACATGCCATCCTAACTAGGCTAGAAACCATAAACCAATACTCCCATGGCTTAACTAGTCATTTAGAGACTTAATAAGTCAATTTGGAGTTAAACCAAACTAAGTCTAATGGGTCTCCACCCAAACCCATTAAGACCTCCATGGCCGGCCATGTATAGGCAAACCCCCTCCCTTTACTTCACTCCAAAGTAAACTCTCTCTCTCTCATTTCATTCTTTATTTTGAAGCTTCTTCTTCCTCAAGGAAACCAATTTTAGGTATGCTCATTAACCCTCATTAATTTTCTCTCTGCATTTATTCCTTCACAATAAATGTGGAGGAGACCATTCTCTACTTAATGAAGTAAAGGGAGGGGACCATTAAGACCTCCATGGCCGGCCATATATATATATATATATTATATATATATTATATATAATATATATATATATATATATATATATAATATATGAGTACATAATTCAAAAACCCTATTTTCTTTTGGCCGATTTTTGAGGAGATTGATCCTTCGAGACTTCCGACTTCACGGAGTGATTGCGGATAGCCTCGACCTCGTTTTCTCGTGCCATTTTTTTGTTGAAATCGTCTCGCGGTTAATTTTTAGAATATATATAATTTATTTTGAGATTTGTTTCTGAATTTGTGGAAAATTATTTGAGTGTGGTTGTCCAAATCTCGATACGTCACACAATTTTCGAGATCCGGAGGATTTGAACTCCGATTTGCAATCTATTTAAGTTTTCGAAAGATAACACAACGATCTTCGACATACAATTTTTCTAGAATTTTAAGATTCCTTTACTATTTTATTTATTACATTGAACTCAGATTTGATCGGTAAATAACCGATTTGGTCACGGTTAGCCATAACGGTGACAACTTTTGACCAATGCATGATTTTGTAGCACGATGATTCCAATGCACTCGTGGCACTAAAATCTAGCAAGATGCACTTTTAAAATCTCGATTTCATAATGTTTGCCTAGTTAGTCAACTGTACGCCTTGATTTATGTGCCATGGTTTCCAAAATTGAAAATATGACTTTCTATGGCCAAAATTCCTTGTTGAGTTATATTTTAGATTATTATTAGGTTAATTAGATTTTAAGTGATTTATTTTAGAATTAATTATTATTAGATAGGATAATCCATTAGCCACTTTTAATGATTTTAGAATTAGAATCTTAGAATTGACTTGTGGTTTTCGTGCACGGTTCGTGGTACAATGGTGTGTTATGGGTTTATATCTAGCTTCTAGGTCGGAGTTCTTTTCGCCCTAGACTTGTGAAAACGATTTGTCTGAAAAATTAGGCAAAGTTCACTATGACATTATATTACCTTTATTTTGTACTACATGTATCTTATATCATATTTTTCATTATTACTTGTTGTCATCGTTCTAGATTCATCCTGATTATTGCTTGTGCACGAATGTTAGAGTTGTAATAGTAATGTACATGTTCATGCCTAACTTCTAGTTTATCGTAATTATCGTTTATCGTATTGTTAATGTTTATCGTATTGGACATGTACTTGTGTGTTAGTCGGATGAAGAATATGACTAGTAGACATGTGGTATCTCAATGTAGCCTAGAGTTTATTCGGTTAGGGGACCATCTTATAATGTTTGTTCAGTCAATACACCTCACGTGTTGACAGTCCGATTCCTAACCCAACCACATGTTGAACATTGGTATTCTAAAACACACAATACACGTGATCTCTTGTGGCTAATTGTTCATTTTTTCTTTCATCGACTGTACTCTTTTTATCATATCGTGTCATGCATATAGTTCATTTTTCCTTGTTATTGTTTCCTTCATGCATGTATTATATTGTATAGTGTTATGGTGAACTTGTTCTAATCCTGACTGGATATATTTTTTAGTTGACAGACTCTTGATGAATATCTCTTGCTTTGGTTCCTTCGGGTGGAGTTAAGATATCTTGGAGGCCAAACATAGATTTTAGTTAGACTAGAAAGTTCTTGTATTTAATGTTTAACAATTTGTTCCCAAAAATTATTATGTTGTATTATTGGATTGTAAATAAAAAAGTTATTGTGAATGAGCAATTAAATATGATTTATTGTATTTGATATTGACATTAAGATCTAGACAGCGTACTACCGACAATGCTGCGGCGTAGGATGGACTTGGGTACGAACTCGTATCCGAAAAGCGGTACGAGTCATGACAGTTCATTATGTTTACCACTGCTGGGGTGATCACTCTTCCTTTTCCTCTGTAACTACTTATGTTGGAGTTTCCAGAACGTCCTTTGCTTTACCTCTGTAATATCCATAACTAGCATTTGCTTCAAGAAATGCTAGTGTTCCAGTAGGCCTAGTATTATGATTTTCATTAGGACCTTATTATTTTCCTCAACAACTAGGAACGTTCTTTGTTGTCTATATTGTTATTGCAACAATATATTTGTGGCATTAAATGTTGAGAGGGTTTTGTCAATCATGTGCTCATGGATAATTGGTTCTTCACACAACTCAAGCCTTGATGCAATATTGACATAGCTGAGTTGTATCTGGATACTGTCTTGAAATCCTGGAATCGAAGATTGATCTATTCATTCCTTGTTGCTGGGAGGATGACTGCTTTTTGGTGGTCATATCTATCTTCAGGGATTCACACAGAATTTTTGGATTTTCTATAGTGCGATACTCATTCTTCAAATCAGCATGAAGATGTCGACGAAAAAAATTGTTGCTTTAGCCATGACTCCAGGACTAATTGGCTTTTCTTTTATAGGAGTACTCAGTATGTGTACCAGGTTAAGGGAGCTGAGGTGAAGCTTAGCGTCTAACTTCCAAGTGAGATAATTATTTTCGTTAACTTCTAGGTAGAGAATTCCAACTTGGTATGGTTTGACATCTGGGGAGAAATAAAATTTTGTATTATTTAAGTGGCCTATAATTAAGTAGGTTTTAAGTTATTTAGACATAGAACTTCAGGTCTATGATATTTTGTAGGACAGTTGGATAATAACTTTTGTTTTGTTTTCTTAGAAAATCTAAAGTATTGTCAACTATATTAATTGTCAAAATATCGGGGGCCGGCAACCCGCTGCAACCTGCAAAATTAATTCGCGGGTGACTAGTTTCCCCCGGCCATGCAGTGCAACACCTATCATGCATGCACCCTTTTGAGTCCTCCAAAACATATGCAAGCCAAATTATTCATACTAAATTTACAAATAACAATTTGTGTAAATAACACCCAATTTGTGTATATCAACTGGATAACAAATATCTCATATGCAATAACATTACAAATTTGTGCAGTGCATATGAATCAACTTACTAATACACTAACAACAAAATCAAGAGAAAAACATAGTAATAAAAAGACGTAAATGATATGGCCTATTTTTAATGAAATGATGGTTAACCAAATATTGCCAATAGTTGACCATTTGTTCCTTCATTCACTTTGGATTTAGTGAACTGTACCCATACTATTTTCTCTAGCATGTGGCGTTCTTGCATTGTAATGTATTTCTAAAGCATGGCATCATGTTTACCCATATTCCTACTGAAAACTCAGTCCTGGTTATGTCAAGATTATAATAATTCAATCCTATTTGATCCTTGGCAATTCATGCACGCAAAAATCAACACTTCAAAGCTTTCCATACGAATATCGGTGTGCCTAAATAATATATGTATGTATATCTAATTGATATGTACATCAAAGTTCTATAATTATCAATTTGTTACTTTGGCCTAACCAAATCTTTCAAGATGGTTAGATTTATTCGACTATATATAGATACCTCTTAAGGATGCTAACAAAATCTTTAAAAGTAACCAAATATATGTATAGATAAATATTATGGATGAGTCTAAACAATAAAATGTTGTGCATGAGGTTGATTATACTTACAAACAGATTATTCTGTAATAGAAGAGGTCCTCTACATTTCCTTCTTAACTCTTGAACATTTCTTGTTGTATACTTCCCATGCTACTACATATTACTACTCACATATTACTGATGATTATTCTTCTTCTTCTATATGATTGCCATGTATTGGGTTTCAGCATGGAGATGGTACAACAAGCATTGCTTGGTGAAGGCGAGACAAGAGGAGTAGGTTTCGAGCACACGACTGCGTCAACTTCTACTAGCATAGCTATAGGCTTGGGATGATGGCGAGGTAGGGGCATACAACGTCAAGGTCCGGTATCATACAAAATCGTTAACATAAGCTCGGACCAGGTCTGGGAATTAAAAGGACTATCTCTAGATGCCCAAATGGAGTCTGGTGTCTTCTGCAATTGTTGTTGGGGTTGAACATGGTTGGGACAGTCGGTGACCATTCCATCTAATGATAAAGAGGTGTGATACATGGATAGAAGCTTTAATAAAATTAATGCTAATGTTCCGAAGGCAATCAATTATAACCAGGATTCAGATAAAATATTGAATTATGGCATTAAACAAAACTTAGTGAACTAATAATACTTTCAAATGCAAGCCAACAAATATGACAATGTTCCTATGATATCCATATTGAATTGGGTGGAGAAATATCAGAAAGCATGATAATTATAAAACACAATTAATACTCCTTTCATATTAGTTTTGGGATTTATATCATAGCAAAAAATTCTTACCAAAAAATATATCTAATATTAGTTTTGGGATTTAGGAACTATGAACCTGGTTGGATCTTCTGATCTTGAGAAACTCCTCGAGCAATCGTGCTGATAACGTGTTGTAAAATAAGATATAAAGAGAAGAAATAGGTAGCCAAAAGATCTGTACGTAACTTTTCTCATTGATAACATATAGAGGAAATATGATAGAGGTTGTTGTGGGTATGGATAAGGGCATCCATATTGGGGTTTATCCAAATCACAACAAAAATAAGGATTCAGTGTAGTAATTGCATAGACATAATAATCCTCTCTCATATATGAAAGGTCGTTCATTACAAATAATATATTTATTAAGTTGGTTGATGATCAAAAGAATAAATAAATGACCCTAATGAAGGTCATTGAGCCTTGATGCTTAATTATATTTGTATAGCATAGGGAAGGAGCCAGGATTAAGATACTGGGGAGGCCATGGTACTATCAGAAAAGCTGCCATGTTAATTGGAGGTCGTGGTACTATATATTAAAAAAGTTGCCATGTTAATTGATGTCAAGCCCCCGTATCGGAATAAGGAGACGGACATGGCCATCTACCGCATATAAGGTACACAGATGTCATACAACGATCATGGTTGTCACTATACTTGGGAGTGCATACTATAATCAAGTCTCCTAGGGTCACTCAGTACATGTATATCTCAATGAATCAAACAAGAAAAAGTTAATTAATGAACCTATAAGATTAATCGGTAAGGTGTCACGCCCTGTCACTACCATATTTCTAGATAGGGGTATTTTTGTCATTTTTTATTATCTAAATTTTGTGAATAATTGTTATAATTATATATATTATTGGTTGGTGAACTAGTCTATTTATTAGACTTGGTATTAGTGGACCCAACTAGACTTGACTTGACCCATTGGTCCAATTAATTAGAGTAGTTATGATTAGACTAGTTAATTAGTCAATCCCTTCAGATTAAATATTAGAATATTCCCTATGAGTTATAGAGATTCCATTCATAACATGGAGAAGGGATTTTAAGTCTTATTGTCTATTCCTAAACCTAATCCTAACCCCAATAGGAGTCTTTATAAACCTCTCCATTCATTAATGACCTCCTTTCTTTTCCTGACTAATTCATCCCAAATTAGAAGTAAACCCTAACCCACAATTCCCAAATCTCACCCCTCTCATTTTCATTCCAAAGAGGCTAAGGAGCTTGTCATTGCTAGAGGAGCACTTAAGGAGGAAAGCTTTGGTGTGGAGCTTGCTCGAAGGAGGTATCCATCCATCTCTTGTGTCCTTGTGGTGTGATACATTGGGAATCCATCTCCCAATAGGTATGCCTCTATTTTTCTCTATTTTTAGACTCTAATGAATGCATTGGACCAATAGGAACCCACCCATAGACTAGGGTTACCTATAGGAGGAAGAACTAAGCTCTAATGACACTTTGTGTAAAGTTATATGGACTTTTGGTGCCATTTTTGGGAAAATTTGAGAATGGTGCACCAAGTGTTTGTTATATGGATTGATAGGTCTATTTGGATTTATTTTTGTTGCGCGTGGTTAGATATTGTAGAAGCATGAAAAATCTCAGCTGACAATATTCCTCCACCACAGCAAATAATACAAATGTGCAGACATAGTGTTAAAAAGACAAAAAAAAGATATGGAGGAAAGTTCTTCTATTATCACATCTACAAAGGTCTAGTACAGATTCATCAAGGCTACATAAATGACCAACCCGATTCTTCTACAAAGAATCGATTACAGATTCAGCAAAGCCTAGAGGAGTCTACAAGGGGTTTAGTCTTCGTCAAAGCGCAACCCCCTTCTTCTTGGTACGCATACTGGAAGATTGATCTCCATTGAAGCATATTCTGACTTTCTTATGGGCACAACCCTCCAAAAGCGCATCAGCTAGTCGGCTGAAGCGGGCGACTTCCTGAAGCAGCTATTGGCCCGAATTTTCAGAAGGCGCAGCAGGTCGCAAAGCCCAGAATGGGCAGGACAGAGCACAACCTGTGGCTTCGGGTTGGCCATCCACCCACGAGCTAGGTCGTCAGGACCTCCAAGACCTCCAAGGCGTCGCCCAGGTTCGAACTCCTCATGAGAAGCGTTCCAGCACGTTCCGAGGCTCATCAACAGTTCTTCTATGAAGGCATAGCCCATTTGAACGAAGGAATCCTTAACCAAAATCTGACTTAGACAAGGCCAACCACCGTTCGAAGCTAAGTTGGATCTAGCATGGTGTTGAAGCACAAGAAAAAAAGAAGACGTGACTCTTCAGAAGAAACTCCCCCGTTATATAGGACGGTAGTGGTCCAAAACATAGGCCACATGGTCGACGGTCAAAGTTTCCACATTAATGGGATGAACCTAGGACTCAGCACGATGAACCTCATTAAATAAAGTTTATTCGATTAAGTCCTAGCCTATCCTAGGACCCTTTGAAATTCCCAAGTAATGGTGGCAATTAAGAGGGAGTCGTTCATTAAGGAGCGGTCATTCAGTGCTCTTTAAAAGAAAACTTCAAAGCCAATGCCTTAAAACCAGAGGTGCAGCTACATTCCTGCGCCAACCTCAGGCACAGACTGGTGATGTTTTCACACCACCTCAACTCCAACAACGCAGCACTCTGCTCTGACCCAGAAGCTCAACTACCTTTCATCAGAGACTTGGGAGATACCATTGCATCCAACACAAGTCCACATGTCGCTCCAAAAGTACAATAACCTTGTCAACCTGAAGAACAGGCCTACTCGTCACCCTAAAGAATATGACCTTATCGCTTGAAACACAGCCTTCTCGTTGCTCATATACACAGAGGCTCCGTCGTCTTCGAAGCATAGTCCACACGTCTCTTGAAAGCACAAAGGCTCATTGTCTCCAGAAGAACGGTCTACTCGTCGCCCAGAAGCACAACAGTACTTAGACCTCGCTAGAGGCGCTGGAAGCATGATTCCACCCAGTCGGTTTGCTTAAACCAACTCTCTTAAAGATAGGATTAGGGTTAATCATGATTGATATCTTATCAAATTGATTTAAATCTTAGACGAGAATCAATCAGAATCCAATATATGAGATGAGATCCCAAGATTACTCGGATGCATCCGAACAAGCAAATTGGTACGTATATGTCTCCTCCTTCGATTATTTTGATAACCACCAGAGATATCGATTGAGGAAATCTTAATGTCCGTCACCTGTCAGTGCCGCAGAAGTCCGCACCGTACAATGATGGTAGATTTTTTATATCTCAAAGCCCTAATGCACATCGCATATGTGCTCTCTTTCCCTATAAATAGAAGGAAAATTCAACAAAAAAAAGAGAGACCACCGAACAAAATCTCTAGCTCCAGGCATCCTCTTGATCGCAACCCTAGAGTTCCATTAAAGGCATCAAAATTCAGAGCAAGTATCATTAGATCGTCAACGGAGTAAAGAAGTCGCTGCAGTGCTCGATCTCCACTATCACACTTTCCAGAAACTCTTCCCCTTGTACTTAGAATATCCTGTTTAGGACTTTCTTTGTACACAGGTCCTTTTACGTTCAATAAACAAAAAGTTCATTCAACCTTTTGTGATGTCGAAGAAAATGGCGACTCTGCTGGGGACTACCTTCTCCTCCAACGAGAAGGCTGTGACGCAATCTGACGACGACTTACTGGAATCTTCCCAAAAGATGCTGGTTGTACGTTTCGACCAGCAAGCTTTTGAAGATCTCCTTCTGATGAGAAGTCTAATCCTTCAAAGCGGTTCATAAAACCGAAGAAGACTCGACGTGTCTAGAGGCCCAAAGCGACTGTAAAGAGCAGCACAATGAGGGAACTGCGATCCAGAAACCCCTCAACGCCGAAGCCCCGAAAAAGATTTTGGCTGCTATAGCCATATCTCATTGCTTGATTCCCACCCTGGGAAATTATGGCGAGGAAGACGATGTACCTATAGCGGGCCTGACAAAGGCACAATGCCGAAGGGAGCACGTGCCGGTTCAACCCCTCACGACGGGAGCATTACCGATGAGAAGATCCGTCTTCGACAAAATTGCCTTCCCATCAGGCGAGCCTTCATTAGATTCTGAATAATCACCTGCTGGGGATAGTAGGAAGAAATCAATGGTAGTACATACCGTGCAACAAACGTACCATGCCTATGACCGACCAAAGGCGCACGTTGACAGTCACACACGCTGCCGATGGAAAGTTATACAAGACTAGTCTACGTGCTCTGATGCCTCGACCAGTTGAACCCTCTGTCGCTTGAGCACTCCTGTGCGTGATGCAAACCAGGAGGTACATCCCGTACTCGTGCGAGCAGCATTCCTGTAAGCATGATAGGAGTCTGCCTCGCCAGATCCTCTCTGATCATACCCACGTGCAGCTTCCCTGCGTGTAAATAGGGGTACTACGACGGAAGACCTGCTGCTGTCCCAAGCAGAAGAAGAATCGACGGTGTAGGGCATGCCTAAATTAAGGCATCCTTGTACCCAGATTACCATCAACTGCTGTTGTCAACAAGCGACTGTACTACCACCGAGGAGGCGCTCTATCTTTCAAAAGTTTAACCTACGTCGACTGCACGTCAGAGACTCAATAGGGGGTCAACGAGCAAGAGAGAAGATGAACTCCATGTCACCATGTGCAACGCGGTCGGGGTTCTAAAACTCTCAATAAGTCATCCAATAATCCTTCCGTATCGGCCACCAAGCCTAAGAAGTAGTCCGAGAATAGCAAGGCAAAGGTACCCAGCACAGGTGTGTTGCCAAGTCACATGTTCCAAATCTTCATTGGGTGCCACGTCAGATGCTGGGCATAGCCAACCTCCTACTATTCATGACAACGCCGTATTCCAATCTGAAGAGGAGCCATACGATACAGATGCCTCCACAGGCACAGCTAGCCACCAGACTGGGGGTAGCAACCACAATGAGTCTGAGGAAGACCGCAACCTCCCAGTGTATCCTCAGGATGACGAGGCTCTTACATCTGAGCCAGAGAGCGAGGGATCTACTGTTCCTTCCATCCAACACACAAGGTCCGTATTTATGGCCGAGGGTGATAAAGCGAACAATAGCGAAGCGCCTGACCAGCTGAAACGCATCGAAGCTCTCGAGACGAGCTAGATACGGTAAATACCACAATGAAGACTCTGTCTTCTCTCATGCTAGAGATCGTAGGGAATTTTTTACCCGCTGTCTCCATACCTACGCCTGGTCAGCAGCCAATAATGGATCCAACAAACTGCCTGCCGTCCATCAGGCAGGACCATCGTTGTCTACTCCATCGACTACTGGCCCGGTAATGTCAACCGAGATACAGCAGGCCATCAAGGAACTGTATTCTCACTACGATGCCAAAGAGAAGCAACCAACACTCCGGAAGAGGGATTCGGCAGCCATATCCTACCGAGTGGGACAATGTAGTTTATCCTCCCAAGTATAATCTGCAGACGCTTACGCCCTATGAGGGAAATGAGTCTCCCCGATGATATGAGGTACTTTACCTCAGTAATAGGGCACTTGCCGAAGGACGACGCCCTCCTTACCAACATCTTCATAGAAGCTCTGCAGGAGGTAGCCTATGAATGGTTCAGCAGCCTTTCGAATGATTGTATTTCATTATTCGAAGACCAGAAGAATCTATTCGTAGATCGATTCTATGAAGGAGGGATGGACATGACAATGTCAACTCTCATGGAGGTCATCCAGAGAGAGAAGGAGCCTGTCTGTGCATACATTGAGCGCTTCCGTCAGGCAGCCTTAAGGCTACCGCCTGGTATGCCCGAGCCCATATGGACTCATGCCGCAAGAACATGCTACCTGATAAAATTGTGGCACAGTGCTCCTTGCACATGGTAGACGCCTTTCATTACAGAGGCGGTTGTGGCACAAAAGAAAGCCCAAGATGCGCAGCTCCTGGGACTGAACTTTCCTTCTCTCGAAGGCAAGGGGAGACGTTCGTCTAGCAACAACCCCAAGGATGGAAAAGGCAAGCAGGCCATGACCGTCAACATCTCTAAAGGTTCGGTAACCATGAACCCCAAGTCTGCAGAAGCACAGAAGCAAAGGGAGACTTTCTCCTTCAACGACGAGGATACGCTGAAACTCTTCAATATGTTGACAAAGAGTAGCAAGTTGTCTCTTCCAACACCAAAGCGCCCCGACGAAGTAGAGAAGGTGGAAACCCTAAATACTGCTATTATCATCAATATGCCCACTATTCGATGAGATTGCTACGTGTTGAAAGGACAGATTCAGCGCCTCATCGACGCCAAAGTTATATCACTTGAATATGAAGAAAAGACTATCACGGCCAACATGGTTACTCTCCAGTTTGGAAATTTTCCAACCACGGTGGCATAGGACGGGGTCGTCCCTATCTCGGGGGCGACAATAGAAGTAGTCAATCTTCCACCAGTACGTAACAATGCTCAAGGGCTCATCCGTTCTCCATACAGCAAGGCGAGGTTATGTGGGTCCACCTGACCTGACTCCCGATATGATGGCACCTACACCCCTTCTGTCAAAGGAAAAAAAGGTCAGGACATGCCGCATGGTCTCAGCTTCGACCGATGATACCTTGGTGACCACTACTTGGTACATCGACAAGAAAAGAACCAGAATCCAGAGGAGGCAGCCTCAACCAACTACAGCCCCTGTTCCTGATGTATCAGAGGCAGGTCCGTCTCAGACTCCTGCTGCAATAGGAAGAAGCAAAAAGAGGTTTGCTTTGATAAGCCTCTCAGAAAAGACTTGGCAATAGGGCCTGTCAAACCCTATAATTTTGACATACTAGCGCAGCTAGCCAACCCCAGCTAGATTGTTACTTTTTGAGATCATCCGTCTCTCTAAAGAGACTGGGATGTGCACAGGAAACCTTGTAGAACGCCGAGTCCTTCCTCACTCAGGTGCGACCACCAAAGGAAGACCCTGTGGCTTGTCCACATTGTCACAGCATGGTCAAAGTGATCCCCAGTATCACTTCACCCAAAAGACATGCTGCTGAAGAACAATCGACATAATAGGCCTCTGTATACAAAGTATGTCGGTACCATTAAAGTCGATTGCATCCGCACGACCGGGTCCTCTCCAGTATCGTGCTAAGAAGTCTTTCAAACTCTAAGAATTTCTATGCATCGGCTGACTGAATCAAACACAATAATCAGCGGCTTCAAAGCGGGAAAGAGAGAGCCTCTGGGCAAAATTCGCTTGAAGTGCCAAATCGACGATCTCCACACGAAGTGACTTGCTATGTCATCGATGCTGACATAAATTACAACATGCTATTAGGAAGACCATGGATCCATGAGTACATGATGTTCCTTCCACCCTCCATCAGTGCATGAAGTACATAGCCAGCATTAGGACTATCAAGACCGAGTTCGCTGACATCGACCGTTCCAGGAACTTGAAGCCTACTGTAGGATACTGATCTATACAAGTCAGTCCCTTGGGACGATGAGGGCAATGATGCTGATGACGAGGCGGAGACAACCTCGGAAGCACATCGGATTGCGAGAACCTCTAAAGGTTCTACTGAAGGGAAGACCCCCAAGGTGTCTGTGCCTCTCGTCGTCAAGCTCCGAGGCAAAGCACCACCTTTGCCCTCAGTAACGTAGATGATGGCCAGGAGCCTAGAAATAAGGCTACATCGGAGGTTCCCAAGGCCGACCATGAAGGCGCAGGAGCCTCCGATCGCAACCCTTTGGTAATCAAACTAAAAAGGAAGTGTCTTCTCCTTCCTCGACAGCCCTAGTCCTCACCGATGAGGAGCTAGGAGACGTGCCAACACGGAAGCACACTCTTTGATGATGTAATCCCCCAGGATAAATCTCTCATTTTATTAATAGAAAGTGTCTTTGAATTACTCTTGTGCATATTGGAGGTACTAGATATTTCCTAGACACTCTGTATGTAAGCTGCAAATGTAAGTGACAACCGCCAACCATGCGAGCCAAGTTGTCCCCTCACGGGGTTTGTTCTTCGTTCCAGCGAAAAGGAAAGAAGAGGAA
>JANAVB010044874.1:0-44421 GCA_029216955.1 Iris pallida | reverse complement strand
TTAAATTCTCTTTTAAAATAAAAGTCCAGAAGGCTGTACATGTGTACATTTATACCTCACCCTATGGTGACAGTGTTCCTTGTGTGATATGGATAAGGTGAGTTAAACTCTTAATAAGTCCAAGCATGACAACATGGTTGATTCTTATCACCAACCCTTGAGGCTTAGCTATATGAGAGGTCGTGAGGGCCGCGACTATAGGATAGGGCGATCCTAGACAACTCTCATGAATGTGTAAAAGTACGCATGGCCAACCAAACGCGCCACCCGATAGACCCAAGTACCTTAGCATACTACTTTCCTTTTCTCTATTATCTGGATTTTACCCTTTGTGGGGTGGGGGGGGGGGGGGGGGGGGGGGGGGGGGGGGGGGCGGGATTGTTAGTTGTAGCTAGCAAAAGCTCAAAAATCATGTTCTTTGTCCATTACATATTCCAACGGCTACTTCCCTTTCAATGTCCAAACGGCCACATTCAATACTTCCTTTCAATGTCCAAACGGCCACATTCAATTTGTAAACGGTTCATCTTAAATTTTCAGATATCAATGTCTCATTTAATCCCATCATTTCATTAGGTATAGGGTTGCCTATATAAATGCATTGTTTTCTTCTTCTAAGGATATATTGAAAATCCTACGGCCGAACCTCCTCGTTCTTCAATTTGCTCTGGGCAGAGTAAGTCGAGGGTCGCTCTCTCCACGTCGTGTGCGGTAAGGAGATTCCAGTGGAGCGGGAATTTTACCACTAGGAGCGTTCGGATATACTCTGCACATAGACCCAGACTAACTCTTAGGGCAGTGCTACGTGCACGATTTTCCGGAGGCCGGTAACATTTACATATTTTATTTTGTTTGCAGAATTTTAATCGAAGAACATTGAAGAAATCCAACAGTTCACATATGTCTGTAGTGTTGGACAGAATGCAACAATTGGAATAAATAGGCGGCATCATTATTAAGACAAGCCGACTGGACGGGGTCTAGAACACAACTACAACAGTGAGGGATATGAAGATAATAAAGATATTGATGATAATAAATCGCAAAGTTGTGAAATGCCAAAAAAAGAAAGTATTATTATTATCTTCTTCTTCAGCTTGTAGGGTAGCCTTGGTTATTTTACATTACTATATTGTTAAACATGTTTCTGGGCAGCCGCTCGACTTTCTCTTGTTCTTTGATTGTTTAATTTAATAGTTTGTCAAAACAAGGTCACCTTGAAAGCTAATATGTCTTGCATTTGACAAAAATACAAGTTGCAGGCTATGCTTGTATATGTTTGATGACGGTGTGTCAAAGATTCAAATACATGTAAATCAATAGCAAAGTTAGCACATAATCTCAAATTATTAATTTCTCCACACACACATATAGTATGTATTATATGGTAGCTATGTGATTACAGTGTCACACCAATATTCAACCATTAATGCGTACTTACTCCCTCCTCTCTATGGAACTCTTCCTACTCTTCTCTTCCTCTCTTCTTCTTCTTCTTCTTACTGTTGATCAATTATGTACTAAAGAAGCCAAGAAACCAACTGATCCAAAATTTCCCTCTGCCTCCTGGCCATGGAAACTTCCCATCATCGGGAGCATGCACCACATCATCGGCACCTCCCCCATCGATCGTTTCGTGACCTATCGACCAAGTATGGACCCGTCATGCACCTAAAGTTCGGCGAGATTGACCATGTCATAATCTCTTCCCCGGAAACTGCGAAAGAGATAATAAAAACCAAGGATATCAACTTCACCTCAGTCCCCATAACCTTTTTACCAATATTGTCGTCTATGGCTCATCTTCTATATCCATGTCCCCTATGGCGACTACTGGAAACAACTACTGGAAACAACTACGGAAGATTGCTGCTCTTGAGCTGTTCAGTGTCAAGCGAGTCAAGACCTTCTCCTCGATAAGGGAGGAGGAGGTTTCGAGCCTAATTCGACAAATCTCTTCAAGTAGTGGCAGCTCGCCGGTCAATCTAACAAAAGATGTTCCTCTTGCACGCCAACACGATAGCTTCGCGAGCGACCTACGGGGAGAAGTGCAAGCACCAAGAAAGAGTCATATCGACAGTAATTGAGGGAGCCAAGTTCCTTGTTGGATTCAACATTGCCGATCTCTACCCATCTGTAAAATCCTCGATGTACTCAGTGGAATGAAGTTAGGTTAAATAGGCTTCACCACGAGATCGATGGTATCTTTGACAAGATCATTGGAGAGCACCTAGAAAAATCTAGTGAACAAGGAGAGAAGGAATGCTTGCTTGATGTGTTGTTGAGAATCAAAGAGCATGGAGATCTAGACATGCCTCTCACAATGAACAATATCAAGGCTGTGATCTTGGTAAGTATAATTCAACCAATAGCGGCGCCACAGTGCTTATTGGGAGTTGGAAAATACTTTCTTCAGTACTGTGGTATAGTTAACTCTTTTTTTTTTATTTTTTTATTTTTACGTACGTAGGAAATTTTCGCGGCTGGGACTGAGACGACAGCCAATGTCATGATATGGGCCATGGCGGAGCTGATGAGAAATCCAGAGGTGATGGAGAAGGCACAGGCAGAGGTGAGGCTTGTTCTGGGA
Organism: Iris pallida; assembly: GCA_029216955.1. NCBI lineage: Eukaryota > Viridiplantae > Streptophyta > Magnoliopsida > Asparagales > Iridaceae > Iris > Iris pallida. The sequence goes on along the minus strand of JANAVB010044874.1, from coordinate 41,831 downwards.
GCTGGAAAGGAAAATGTTGGGAAACAACGTAGATAAGCTTAACTATCTGAAGCTAGTGATCAAGGAGGACACTAAGGTTACATCCCCCTACTCCACTGTTACTACCAAGGGTTGTGCAGAGACTTGTGAGGTGGCGGGTACACGATACCGGCACGGAGCACAGTCCTCGTCAATGCTTGGGCGATGGGGAGAGATCACAAATACTGGGGGCACGACGCTGAGAGTTTCAAGCCTGAGAGATTTGACAACGACCAAAACTTCGATGTCTGCAGGGGGACGTCGACGAGTGGTTTGAGTACTTGCCATCGGTGGTGGGTGCAGACGGGTATGCCCAGGGATCACATTCGGGCTCGCCATTGTGGGGCTCGCCTTAGCCCAACTCCTCTACCACTTCGACTGGGAGCTCCCCGATGGAATGCAACCAAAGATTTGGACATGACGGAGTACTTTAGGCTGTCGGTAGGGGGAAACTAAACTTGTTGCTACTTGCTAAGCCACGTACATGTGGGGAAGATGATAAGGAAACAATGAAGGTGATTGTTGATTAAGTCCGCTGGCTGTAATTTTATTTTATTTTATTTTTTGGTTATGCAGATAACCTGACTTATCATTCAATAATAAGATGGCGGTCGAAAGTTTCTAATAAAATTACAAGTAGGGTTACATTCGGCGCGAAACACAATTCCAGATATATATAGGATATAAGTATTACCAGGTCCAGGTCTCTTAAATATTCCTATTCCTGGTCGGATTCGATCGTAATGTACCCCTAGTTACAAGCTTCCAATTCATGACTAATCTATAGTTGCATTTAAGCTGTTTACCCGGAATTTACCTAATTATGAATCTTTTAGGCGGTTCTATCTTTTTATCTCCCACCATTAATCGGAAAGAATAATCCACTTCTCGGTGGGATTAAATCCACTATGTCAATGTTCCACCTAGCTACTGTTGTAATTCTTGATGGAAAAAACCAACCTCCAAACTTTATTTTCTAATCAATTTCTTAAACGGCTACATTACCTCTTAATTTCCACTAAATTTCTATTTCTATACCTTATTATTTATAATACCATTCAAGCTACCATTTTATGGCTCTTGATGGCTAATAATCATTCCATTATTCGTATTAATCTCCTTTAATTCCTTTTGGGTTGGCTAGTCTATATATTCACTTTATTTTTTCTAAGTGAAAAATAAGAGAGAAGGAAAAATCTCCTGATCTTCTTCCTCCAAAAAATTCAGAAAACTGTTTCTCCATTACGTTCCTCCATTTCTATTCTAATTCTTTCTATTTTTGGACAATGCTAAGTTCGGGTCGTTTCTTCTCGAGTTGTGTGCGATGACGGAATACCGTTAGAGCAAGGATTTTACCAATATGAGCATTTGAAAAAAGTCTGCACATAGATCCGGATCAACTCTTAGGACTGTTCGTGCGCAATTTTCCGGAGGCGGTAAATTTATTTTTATTTATTTTGTTTACATATTTTTTAAGAAAAAAAAATATATTTCTAATAATCTAAGAGTTGATATATCATGTTTCCTACAATACTTTACATAGATGTCTCATTTTGTGCCACGATAGTTGGTGTCAAAGTTGGTGGTCCACCTACGGAGATGTATCACTAATGTGATAGTCATCCATATTTGGTACCCTACGAAGAAAAATCTCAATTATTTAGAACTGCAGCTCTATGTTGGTTATAACATAATATATAATAAAATTAGTGTAGTTGGGGAAGAACTTTGATTTTAAGAATGCTTCATTTTCGGTGTAGCCATGCAACTTATATACTTCGTGTAGGTAAAGGAATATATTCTTCCGTAATTTCTTTCCATGTTAGGATTTGTTTTCTAGTTTAGTAGTGATATGGAGATTTCTATATCAACTTTTAATTTTTTTTTTTTTTTTACCTTTTACTATTGGTGTGTTTCCTATATACACATTGTTGATCACCTCTTACATACCAAATTTCTATGTTTTTAAGAATTTGTTCTTACGTATGACAACTTGAGCCTAATTAGTAGTGATATGGAGATTCTATATCAACTTTTAATTTTTTTTTTTTACCTTTTACTATTGGTGTGTTTCCTATTTACACATTGTCGATCACCTCTTACATACCAATTTCTATGTTTTTAAGAATTTGTACTTACATATGACAACTTGAGCCTAAATTTGAAGCTTGTGAAGGAATATATATTAGTAATCTATGATCTTGTTGTTTTATTGAATATATATCTTGTTGCTTTTATTGAAATTCTACTCAATAGTAAACAATATAGATATATAATATAATATATATATATATATATATATATATATATATATATAATATATATATACCAATCTCAATTATCATTCATGAACCAATCTCAATTATTACACCACATGATCCCACTTCCTAACCGATGTGGGATTACCAACTCCATTGTCACCCCCCATTTAAGCGCTCAACCGAAAACGAAATACAATCCAACATTTGGCATCTAGATTAAAAATTTGCAAAGTTATCTAAATATAAATATTTTGTTATGTAATTGTTTTATATGTAATGTTTAATTCATGGAATTTTTTGATACATGATGCTATATATATATCAAAAAAAATTCACTCTATTATGTAACTAAAATATTTGCTACTTATAAATTTTTGGCCATATTGATAGCATCTTTATAATTATTGTTTTCATACCTACCATACAAATATTGTTAAATTATTTTAATATTAAAATTCACAAACATTATATATTGGTGTGCCAGAATAAAGTTGTGCATCGGTTTAAATTATATTTCTTATTAATATGCAAACTAACATTTATTTTTCTTGAAGACCGAATTGGTAGAGACTTTATCCTTATCGGACATGATATTTCTAATGTGATCTTTTCAAGCCAGAAGCATTAGAAGTTGTGACATGCTAGAAATGAGTAAAAATTGCTAAGGGATAAGAACTGTAGATGCATGAAAAAAGTGCAGACATATCAAAAACACATGTGGCGTTCTCACTACACATGGCTTCACAAAAGCGCAGGTAACCCAAAAGCACAGACAGACAACTAAAGTCACACAGACGAACAAATAGGGTGCATAAACAGTTCTTTATTAAAATCATGTCAACAAATAATCTATTACAGATTCTTCATGTACATATAAAGGACTGAAACACCTAAAAGAAGTCTACAAGGGGGTTAATCTTCAGCACGCGTGCAGCCCCCAGACGCGCAGCACTTCCTCGTCAGAGCGAGCCACTTCCTGAAGCAGCTATTGGCCCGAGCAAGAACTCAGTCCACAGCACAGGGTGTACCACCGCCATTGAGCAGGGCAGAGCACAACCTGTGGCTCATCGGATTGGCAATCAATCCAAACCCGAAAACTTGGATCTCGAAGACCTCCAAGATGTTGTTCAGGTTTGAACTCCGCATGCTAAATGCTCAAGTGCATCCCAAAACTCATCAGCAGTTCTTCTACAAGGACATAGCTTTTTGAACGAAGGGATCCACAACCAACAGTCGACTTGTGCAAGGCCAACGGCCGTTCGAAGCTTAGTCGGGATCGAGCATGATGGTGGGAATGTTAAAAGACAGAAGACACAACCCTTCAGAAAAGATTTTTTTATATAGGGTGAGTGTGGTCTAACCCACATGCCACGTGGTCGTCGGTCAAAGACTCACAAATTAATGGGATGAACCTAAGACTTAGCACAATGAATCTCATTTAATAGGTTCATTCGACTGAATCCTAGGCCACAGACTTTGAATTCCCCAACTGATGACGGTAATTAAAGAAGAGGGTGACCGATCGTCCATCAAAAGAGTAGTTATTAATTGCCCTCATGACTTTGACATAAACTAGCTCCTTCGACTCAGAAGTGCAGCCAGTTCTCCTTCTACTACGCCTTGCTTCAACCCAGAAGCACAGTGCCCTCCATCCCATCCAAAAGTGCAGCCCGTTCAAAGGCTCCTTCATCCGATACTTTGTTATCCAAAGCACAAGTCCACTCGTCGCCCTCAAGCTTAGTGACTTCGTCGCCTTCAAGCACGATGACTTCGTCGCCCCAAGCTCAAGTCCACTCGTCGCTCTAAAAGCACAGTGACTTTGTTGTCCAAAGCACAAGTCCACTCGCCGTCCTAAAAGCGCAATGACTCCGTTGCCTGAAGCACTTGTCCACTCGTCGCTTTAAAAGCGAAGTGACTCCGTTGCCCAAAGTATAAGTCCACTAGCCGCCCTAAAAGTGCAGTGACCCGTTGCCTGAAGCACTTGTTCACACGTTGCTCTAAAAACGCAGTGACCCCGTCTCCTGAAGCACAGTTCCTCGTCGCCTAAAAGTGCAGTGACTTTGTTGCCTTAAGCACGGTTTACTTATCGCCCAGAAGCGCAGTGACCTTAAAGCCTTGCCAGAAGTGCACCTCACATAGAAGCACAGTCTTATGGGGTGACATGGTTCCGCATGGCCAAACATGTATTTGTATCTTTTCAGATTAGTTTGTTTAAAAACCACCACACTTAAGATAGGACGGTTTGATTCATTGATAAGAGCAATATCCTATTAGTTTGTTTAAACCACAGATAAGATGGAGTCTGTTCTTATAAACAAGGGTCATATCCAATCGGTTTGTTTAAACCAATGGCCCCTAAGATAAGACAAAATCCAACTTCAAGTATAGGAACTAGGGGTGAGCAAATATCGACCGATACCGAAAAATCGACCGAATACCCATTAAAAATATTCCAAAAAATCGAACCGATTATGTACCGATACCGAATTGCCGAACCGACTAAATTACGGTATAATGGTAATGGTAACGGTTTGAGTGTAATACCATACCGAAAATACCAAACCGAACCTATCATACACACACACATTTTTTATTGTTGTTTGATAATTTACACTACTCATTTTATTTTTATCTTTGTTTTGGTTGGTTTCCTAGAACTTGGAATAGATTTTAGTGGACTCGAATTTATGTTAATAATGCTAAGAATTGAGTTTTTGAACTTTTGAGCTTATGTTTTTGTGTTCTCATAAAATTTTGAAGTAAATTTTGGTTACTTAAACTTATACTAAAGATTAAACTTAGTGACTGTGTTTGATATTTTAAGCTCATTTTTAGGTGTTTGCGACTTGTTACATATTGTTCTAATAATTTTGATCAATTGTTGGTTGGTAGAGGCTTAGCTTTAAAATTAATGCTTCCAAAAAAGTAAAAATATATATTATAGGTTAAGATGTTCTACAATATTAAGTGTGTTAATTGATCAAATATTAATTGGTAAAATATCGATACCGAACAAAAATCGACCGAATACCGATTTAATCGAAACCGAAAAAACTGATTCTAAATGGTACGTATTGGTATTGATTTTCAAATACCGATTTTAAAAAATACCAAAAAGTTGACCAAATACCGACCGATCATACCGACGCTCACCCCTAATAGGAACAAAATCTGCTCAGGTTCATTCGTTCAACAATAAACACATGCCACGTGTCGTTTATTTAGTTATGTTAGTAATTCTTCCAAGATCTTAATAAAGGAGAATCCCAGCGTCCGCCATGTGTCAGCTCAGCAGCAGACCTTACCGTACAATTTCGAGATTCTCTCATACCTCTGCATACAGCGTTCCTGCACAATCCTTATGCACATCGTATATATGCGTCCCTATAAATAGAAGGAGTTTTACTTCGATAAAGAGGCTTCAAAATCTTCACAACTTTAGGATCCTCTCGATTGGCAACCCCAGAGTTCCAATCACAAGCACCAGAAAGCCAGAGCAAGTTTAACTCGTCGTTAGATCGTCAACGGAGTAAAGGAGCCGCTGCAGTGCTCGATCTCTATCACCTCCATTTTCTGTATAGTATTTCTAGTACACGTGTACGGAATCCCGACCAGTAGTTAGATTTCCTTGCTTAGCTTGATCCTGGTTTAATCTTGCCTTGGTTTATTTTGGGTTCATCCTGGTTCGACTTGGCTTGGCTTGGTATATTTGGTTGGGCTCGGTTTGTTAGGACTTGGCCCAACATGCTAACCCCACTTTATAAGCCACCAACCCTTTCTCTCTCTTCATTCACTTCTTCATTTACTTCTTCTTCTTCCTCCATTAACTCCCACCTCCCAAGAGCTTAGGCAAGTGCAACTTGCATCATGGAGGAACTCAATTTTTGTTGTTCTATTGCCTTCCTCACGAGATTCTAAGACAATTTAGTACTCAGCATTTTAATTTCTATGGTTCATTTCATGTAGATATAAGCTTGTTGTATTTTCAGAATTCTTGGGTTTTGATCTATCAAATTTTATTATTTTCAAGTTTTGATGGTTCCATGTTGTAGAGAATTTTATTCTACCCTATTTTGACCTATGGAAGACCAGATTTGGGCTTGGATTGAAGGTTGGGAAGTCGGGGAACCCCCAACTTCCCAGGTTCTTTCTCGAAAAAGTTGGAGAAGAAGAACAGTGCCTCCCGCATGGCCTTTCATGCGGCAAAGTCTCATGCGGCTCCTCTTTAGCCGCATAGGCACTCCAGTCTCATGCGGCTCCTCCTTGGCCGCATAGGCACTCCAGTCTCATGCGGCTCCTCTTTGGCCGCATAGGTACTCCAGTCTCATGTGGCTCCTCTTTGGCCGCATAGGCACTCCAGTCTCATACGGCTCCTCTTTGGCCGCATAGGCCATGGCCCTGTTCCCCCTTGCCGCATGGCTCTTGGCAGCCTTGCCGCATGGCCCTGTTCTCCTTTGTCGCATGGCTCTTGGCATCCTTGCCGCATGGCCCTGTTCTTCCTTGCCGCATGGCTCCTCCCACAGCTTTTGTACCCTTTTTACTATTTGGTTGTTATATTTATGCTTATGTCTCATGATCCTCTGTGTAACTTGGGTCCTTGATAGAAATGCTTATACCATGTTAATTCTGAACATGATCTATAAATACGATAGGTTAATGTGACTGACATGATAGTGGCCCGTCATGGCGCACTCTTGATAAGTAAACATAACATGGTATACCTCGATATGCTGTTGCGACAGCTAGCACGACATGACAAGAATGAATGGCCTGGTCACCGTGGACGGTTGTGTTTGTACAAATAAACTACTATTATCCTGCATCATATTTAGGGCAGGACCCCTGAGTACCAAGGCTAATAACTAGAATAATCCAGTAGTCATGAAGAGATTTTCCAGCTACAGGCAATCCCGTTATCTGGGCGCCCCATCATGGGATTTGTAGCCTGCCGTTGAGTAGGGCACATGTCATCACGACCCGTACCCGATTTTCGGACGCGAGCTCGTGAGCAAGCCAGCTACGTATCGAGCGGACTCGAGTACGTATAAGTTGTCAAGGTCATGGGTATCACGTCATCTAAACTGTATCTCAATCCACAAGAATCAAATAAAATAAGAATGAACAATTATGGGTCATGGTCTGCAGTACATTAGCCTATTGTTCGATTAGACTCTAAGAATGATATGAGTCTATAAAATAAGCAAAAAATATCATAGTACTGAATATAAGGCACGAGAGGATAAAAAAATATCACAAGCAAATACCTGTATCATACATCGCAATTCTCTACCATCCCGCTCTGCTAACTAACTCCATGCAGTCGCTAAGCCTGAAGAGATCATCAGGTCCTCAGAGGACTAGCAAGATACACAATATACAAGCCAACATATAACAGTACAAATATACAAGAAGTAAAGGACAATCAAGGATATCCAATGAGACTAAATGAACCAAGACTCAAGATCTAAACACAAGGATCCTAAGACACTGGCATGCCATACTAGAAATGGCTAATAGGTCAAAGCTATAGACTGCAGTCAAGGCAAGTACTCACAATCTATAGTGTCTCAATCGCAGTCAAGGCAAGTACTCACGACCAAGACGGTAGCCAATCCTAGTATAAAATCCTATAGACCGAAGTCAAGGTAAGTACTCACAATCTATAGAATGTCAAAGTCAAGTCCTACTCAAGTCATGTCAAGCCAAGTCAAGTTATAATCAAGTCGAGGGAATTGTGGTGTAGGACTAGACGACTCTATCAAGGAATACATATAAAACTAACACAGTGTAACAGATAGAATATCATAACAGGAAGGAACAATAATGTGCAGACAACTAGAAACATGTAAGGTAAAACTATAACAGGATGAGTGTACTAGACATGGAATAAAGAAATCACGAATGTAAGGGAAAGAATAGCAGCGAGATACTGAGCATGCATATAAATTGTATTGTACAAGTTGGCAAGGTATACTTGCCTGGGGGTTGCACGAAGAACCAACAATGTATCGCCAATCAACCAGTCAGAAAGTCCAAGTCATCCCAATTGTCTCCAAAAACTGAATAAACATTACCAACGTTCTCAGAATAGTTAAATTAGCTAGGATTGCCAGTCCTTAAGTCCAATTTTGGATACAGGGGCAAAATGGTAATTTCGGGCAAAAACGATGTCCGCCGTTGGACCCGCTTTGCACCGAAAATTATGCCAGGGTCAATGGTCGCTAAAGTAATCAAACTACATATCTATAGGTCCGATTTACCGATACGAACCCAACCGTATGTCCAGAGTTGGATTTCGGCGGGCCGTGCACAAAATCACTCATTGAGTCGGACCGTGGGGACCGCAAAACGGCATTCCGATTCAACTGTCTCAGAATCGGACCAAACTTGACATACAGGACCAGAAAAACGATATGGTCCTGTTGGCGTAATTTTTGTCTCGATCTGACGAACGTGCACGAAGTAATTGAAAATTTTGTACAGAGGTCGATACGGTAAATTTCGACGGATACGCATCAAATTCGTCACGCACACGCGACCAATTTGAATTCCGTCAAAGTCCACACGACCACGAAGCTGTTACGCACCTTTCGATGCTTTTGGTTCGTGACCACGTCGCCCGGATTGGCGGGACGCACGTCGTATCGAAGATTTTATTGAATTTTTAAAACTATTTTTCTCGGTTTTTTCTGATTTTTGACATCGCCTAACTTCTCGTACAATAGATGAAAAATAGTTCTACAAGAAGCGTCTTAATCTCGTATATGTTGTTAATAGAGGTATTTAAAAAGATTTTTATGTTCGACGATCTCCTGCCCGAAAATCGGCTTCCAAATAGGGTATTGGGCTGTTTTTCTCTGCCCTGTTTTTCGAGAGAATCGAGTTTTTCTCTCGATTTCATCTCGATTTCCCTTCGAATCTGGGTCGATTCATTACAAACTAATTGGAGGGGTTCCTAGATGGTTATATAGGTATCCTATAGAATTTTACGAAGTCGAATTCCGTTGAGTATACAGGAAGAAATATGATGGCAAAAACTGTACCTTGGCTCGCGCTTATATGCTGTTATCCCGCACATGTGCGCGCTGTGGCATCCCTAGCCGCCGTCCGACGGTCCTCCGGCGGCGCTCCGACGTCGGGGTGACCACCCATGAGACTGGAAAGGCGCGGCGGCGTGTTAGGGTTTGGGGGTTGGAACACCTCTCGATCTCTCTCTCTCTCAATATCTATATATGGCTCGGGAAGATTCGCGCGGGTTGGGCCTATTCCCGGGCTCGGGAAGAACTTGCTACTATAGCTATGCTACAGTAGCCTCTCTTTTCTTTTCTTTTTTATTTTTTCTTTTTATAACTAATCATTTATACCTATATAACTATTCCTTTATATATATCTATATATATGTGTACTCTTATATAAATCTCCATTAAAACTAATAAATATATATTTAATAGAAAATGCAAATCTCGATATTATTTATTCTTAGAATAGGGCCTATAATATGAATATATACATAACATTTATTTAAAAATAACATAACCATAATAATAAAATACTATTATATACGAATATCCTCAATAATAATGATAATAATAATAATAATAATAATAATAATAATAATAATAATAAATTCAATAAATCAATAATGGCATATATATATACCATTTTGTGCAGTCTAATAATCCTAAATTGTACAAGGACGTATGTATACAAATATCACTGAATATCAAACTAATAATAGTATTTATAACATTTAAATACAAATACTTAGAAATATCATCAGTTTATTAAAATGGAAAACAACACAATCTTATGAAAATACGTCAACACGAATGTCATTGGACGTCTCGCATGATTACATGGGTTTGAGCTCAGTTCGGGTCCAGTCCGGCTAAAATGGTATAATTGGTTTTCCCTAACTCAATAATATAATTAATAAATAACTAAGACTTCGGTAAGGGTTAAGTTGTAACTTGGCCTGGTTTTCCTAGTTAGGATATCACTATGGCTCGGCCTTCCCTGGCAGTGTTAATACACTAGTCTAGGCACACCACTGCACTATCCGTGCCACGATTTCTAGTCACCTTGTACTCCAATTCTCAACCATGATTAAAATCATCTACCGTAATAATTAGCTAAATAATTATTTCTAAAAATTCTAAAAATCATATTTAAATCAAATAATAATAGAAAAATAATTCAAAAAATTTCGGAAAGGGGAGCTACAGCACATTCCAGCACACTGTCATGTGTTGCACCCTTTAAGCTACTTAAGGGTACATGCATTTCTTGGACGATGTACCCACATGAACTCAACCCCTAATTGCGTCCGGATAACCTGGATGGTCTGCAGGGCTTGTGGCTGTTGGAACATCTCATTGTATTATTAGTAACTGTCATGACCCGCACCCAGTGTAGGGACACGAGAAGTGGATACGTCCAGCCTACGCCGCAGTGTCGACGGTAGAACGCTGTCCTAGGTTACTATCTAATCAACAACTCACGCAATTATATAATGTATTTGTCAAATCTCAACTCCGAACGGAGGACAAGTATAGATATAATGAAATCTCAATCACAGTCTAAGCACGATATGATAACACAGAAGTTTATAACTAAGACTAAAACAACAACAAATATAAACTACTAAATAATAATATCTGAAACAAACTCAAATACAAACTCATATCTCGGGTTATTATAATTCAAGTTCTAAAACATGAAAACTAAACCAGTCTACTAGCTAGTCTCCCGATCACTCCTGAGTGTCGGGGCCAAAGGTAGCTAAGTCATCTCCTGCTCCAAGGCAAGTAGGGCAAATGTACTCAGGCCAATCATCTGTAATATTTTTAACAGGTCCAGTCAGGACAGGAACGAGTACAACTCATCAAGAAATCCCAAGTAAATGACAAAGAACTATAAAGCAGTTTATAGACAGTTGTATTGATGAACATATCAGTTTTATACAGGTAGTGATGTAGAGAAACAGTTAAGGTACAAGAAAAGTAAGGTAACTAAACAAGTGGAGAAACATGGCAAGGAAGACTGTAAAATATAATCTAGCTGAACTAGAGTAACATAATATAAGTCCAGACAGTATAATATGAGTCAAATGTAATTCCAGTGTGAGTTCAGACAATATAAATCTAATACCAGATGATTCCAGTACAATATGAGTCCAGACAGTGATCAATAATTCTAGGGTGAGTCCAGATTATATACTAATAGTGTGTTTTAAAATATCGAGATCGACATGTAAACGACTGTAGGTAATACGGCACACCGCACACTCGACCAAGTGTGGGATGGCTATCATTCCAGTATAATTTCAAGGGAGTGATTCCAGTATTTGGAAATGTTCACATGTCTACTCCAATATTTCTCCGTCCAACAAGTACAAGTGAATCCATAACCCGACACGAAATAGTACAAGTCCAGTCAGAACATGAATGATACCAGTAAGTGATTCCAGTAGGTGATGCCAGTAGGTAATGCCAGTAGTGGTTCCAGAAATGGAGGTCAGACATGAATAAATGAGTGTCGCATGAAACGGATCCAGCAATATCAAATCGTATTTGTAACAGAGAATCAAATAGAACTAACTAGAACTGAAGTATAGTAATCGACAAGTAAATGAAAGAACTATCAGAGAATATACTCGCCTGACACTCTGAAAAGAGTAGTACAATATCAGATGTCTGCACCGGAGTCACAATGTCCTAAATAGAGCAATATGGGTTATAATGTGTAAAATACAAGAGAATGAAGGATACAATACAATCTACATGATTCTAAGTCAAATCTAGGTCAAAGTCAACTCTAAGTCAACCCTGGTCAACTGTCTAGGTCAAAGTAGGTCAAACAAGTCAAACTAAGTCATGTTAGGTAATACTAGGTCAATTGGTCACATTTAGACTCAATGTTGACTTTTGGTCAACTATCTAGTCAAAGTGGATCAATACTAGACTATTGGTCAACTAGGCTATTCCTAGTCATTATCTGCCCTACCCTAGCACTATAGCTAATACTAGACAATACTAGCCAGTGTCCTAGAGTATCATATTTCTACCATAGGCTTATATCTAAAACATATACCCCATTCCCAACCATATGCTAATACTTATACATAATTAAACATAACCTCAGCCTAATCTCATAACTTTACCGACCCATAACACTTATACCCTATAGATACATACCCATATATATTCAATATCTCCTTTCCACTTCTCCCTCCTTACCAATCGACCCAATCCTTATCTAATTGTCACTGAACATGGCCTAAGGCCAAGTCCAACTAAACTCAAATCTTCTATAGGCCTAATTTGATCCCCACAACTGATACTCTCCTCATATACAAATCCATGTGGGGGAAATGAACATGATACTTCTATTTGGACTAAACTCTCTAGCATTATCAAAAACCCCCAAGCCTAAGTCCCTACCACTGAACCAACTCTCATAATTAGTCAAAACCCTTCCACTTAGGCACTAGGAATTTACCTACCACATAACACTTCTACTTGGCACACTCACACAACACAACTGAACTCACTAACCTGTACTAATGCACAGGCCAACATGGCCTGTGCTGCTGCCACAAGGGGCCAGCCTACCGCCACTGCAAATGCAGGGCCAAGGGAAGTCCCTACTGCTAATGCAGCTGCTACTTCCTGATATTCCTTACTCAACCTATCACCCAACACATAAACCTAACTGATATTCATCAAACTCAGAATATCAACCCGACTAATATTCCTCAAAACTCAAGAATATCACACACATCACTACTCCTACTGCTACTCAACTCAGACCTAACAACACATACATAACAAGGTGTGTGTGTGTGTATAGGTGACAGGAATGGTGTTCTCAGTTTTAGGTGCTAGTGTCAAAATAGGAAATAGTGAAGGTAGATTGAGGGGGGGTATGTGTGTGTGTCTACAGGAATGAAATAAGTGTACATAAATCTCAGTTGAGTGTTAGCTATTCTCAGTAAACTAGTGCAATGTAGGTGAGCTCAGGAAAAATTAGAGCTCAGGAACCCTGAGAACAAAATCAGTTCTCAATAACAGTTCAACATTCAATCCCAAACCAATTTTGAAAACCCAATTCTCAAACACAAAGCTTAAACCATCAATTCAGTAATCTAATGCACATATATATGGATTAATCTTGATAATTATTCATTACAAAATAGTTTAAATGTACAACCTAATTTCAGAAGAAAAAAAACCGAACAGTGCACTGTGTATCAGGGAAAATAGGATTTTGAATTTCGAAACTTAAAAACTTGTTAAAACTATGAATTTATGGTTGGTAAACATTGCATCTAGTGTATACGTGTCTTAGCACTCATTCGTGTCCAACTATGTGGACACAATCGTGTCCAGGACACTCAAACACCACACGAACACTCATGCAGTGTACAGCGTCGTGCACGCGTGCACGTGTGTCCAGTGCACGACACAGGCCACGTGGTGACACGTGACCGTAAACATGTGTTCGCCTAGGCTAGGAGAACGTGTCCAAGTATCTGTCCCGTGTCCACGTGAGGCGTGTCGCGCATACGAGACGCGTATCAGGACACGTCTGTGTGCGTGTGTGCAATTTCAGTGCGGGTGGGATTTATCCCAATCTGCTCGACGAAATCCTCCAAATTTTGTGTGTGTCATATCAGTCACTAGTCCCACGTGTCCACCAAATTTTGGTTTATGTGGTGCCGTATCGTGTCCGCTAGGACACCCGAGCAGTAGGGCAGCCGCACGAGCCCCGTGCGGTGTCTCGTGCTGCCTGTCCAAGCCCTAAAATCGTATCCAAACTATACTAAAATTGATTCAGTCAAGTTGCGTTGTAATATAAACATGTTAGGCTACACATACATGTAATTAGTTTTCAAATTATCAAAATCCATTTCTATGTGACATTTTATCGAACACGCATTTAAATACACCGATACGTGTCCGATACGGACACGAAATGGATACGAGATCCTACCAAACTTGGGCTACACTTAGGGGGACCCTAAATGGATGCATCTATGTAAAGAAATCAGGAATTTACTAGGGTTTGTAGGGTTTTACCTATTGAGTGTTCAAACTCAATGTAAAGGGCCTCGATTTGACGTCTTCCTCGATTTGCTACAGTTCAAACGTCCTCAAACCTCGCTAGCAAGCACCCACAAGTCTCCTCTAATGTTGGAGATGATGATGCAATTGATTTGACTCAATTTGGGCTCAATTTGGATTAATAGGAGAGGTTTTGGGAAGAACAAATTATGGTTCTTTCTAGATATTAAAAAGAAGGCAATGGCTACTAGATGATACTTTATAGGAGGGGGGGCTTGTATGGCTGCCACAATAGTGAATTAGGGTTAGGGTTAGATGTAGATGAGTGGCTAGGGCTTGTCCACCCAATTTCGAGCCTTCCTATTGGTTCAAGGCTTTCTTTTTCACAAATATCCTAAGAAAAATATCCTACCATAATAATATCTAGATATCACTAACCTTGGCACTTAGTAGGAATATTCTAACCTTGATTCTAACCTCAAGACTAATCTAGGTTAGGTTAACTTCTAGGTTAAGGCTTAACTAAAAGATTAGCACAATATTTAATTAATCAAAATTATAATTTCACAAAATTGTCAAAATGACCAAAATATCCCTAGGCTAAAAAGTTGTAATTAGTCATCCTAATCACATGACTAGGCTCCCTTGGTCATGGTTAGTCTCTAGGCTTAGCAAAACTAGGGTTTAACTAGTTAACCATCAAAATCGTAATTCAATATTTTAAATAGTTTTAAATTGATTAAAAATCACCAAAAATCATAATATGATTTAAATGTCATTATTAAATGATTATAATCATAGAATTTTAAATTTACCCTCATTTGGAAAATTGGGTTTTACAAGTCTACCCCCTTTAGAAGAATTTCGTCCTCGAAATTAAGATGATCGTACTCCTCCTAGGTCAAACCCCCAATCAAATAAGGTCGAAAGATAACATGCAATCATAGTCCTACTGGTCGTGATTCCACAGTCTCTGTCGTGACCCGCTCCCGAATAATCGGACACGAGTCGGACACGCCCAGCCTTCATCATTGGACATGACGAAGTAAGCTGTACCAATCTAGGGAAATCTAACAGATAATCATAAACAAGTATGAAATCACAGTATCTATAAATGTATTCCAAAACCCAGAGTAAAGTACAAGTCTCAAAATTTATTACATTCCAGCAAATGAAAGATAGAGTCTCCTAGTCTCAAATACAAGGTAAAATGTAAAGTGCTAATGGTAAAGCTCTAGGCTTCTGTAGCCTCTAAGTCAAGAACAACTCCAGCTAGCTCTCCTACATCTACCGGCTCTCGGCCATAATAAGTATCGCAAAGGGCCTCCAACTCACCTACAACATATCCTATTCAGGAGCGGAGCAAAGCACAGTTCTAGGTAATGAACAAGACATCATGATATGAAAGTACAAAGGAACATGGTATGTAAAGTACAAGAAAGAACATGGTGTATAAGCACATTAAAGAACATGATATGTAAGAACATGAAAGAACATGGTATCTCAGGAAGGAACTAAGTACATTATATATCTCCTGAACATGTGTGTACAATGTTTGAAATATAACTAAGTATGTGACCGGCTAGGGGTAAGCACATGAAAGTATATGAAAGCATATGAATGGTACGATTTAGGACCCGCGTGCACGATGCGGGGTCTAAGCTAAACACACCTGAGTTGTTTCTTGGGTTTGGTCACATAAATAGTATATTTTCTCTCCCCAGGTACAAGTAATAAGAACAAGGAACATGAGCACCAGAAAAATATGTCGTGTCACAGTATGTCATCAAGGAAGCACATGATATAATGAAATGTACAAGACCATAGAGTGTACTTGCCTTGCTCCAGAAAGTACGGGTGAAGATCGGAGCTAGATGTCTTCCTGTATTTAAATGATTACAATTAATTAAAATAAATCCATATGCTAACAATTTAACATTAAACTAATTTGGTTACTATATTCTAGGTTTCATAGACTTGATTATCTAACCACTCAATAGTACCTAACCATGTTAGCTCTTATAATTGCTACAAGAATATCCTAAAATATAGAACATATAACTAATATTAGCTAAGTAACTTAGGCAACTAAATAGTCTGTACAGTTCATCCCAATTCACTGGACATCAATATGGTTGCTGAACCACAGTCCAGTCCCAGTGTGGGACTGGTATCATCATTCCATTCTAGTGCTGATATACCAAACCTAATACATGACTTCTCAGTTTACTGGAATAAGAGTCCTATTAGGACTGATATCATCCTCAGTTTGGACTGAGATTAAGCTCAGTCTTCCTTTACAACTGAGGACATACTCATATGAAGTTTAATCCATGTGAGGACATCATGAATTCTGTCCAAGGATTTCAGTTAAGATTAAAGTAAACAATTCTAACTTATTCCTCCATCTAAAACATTATTCAGAGATTAAATCCCAACTTCCAATAATCAATATCAACTCTCAGGTTCAAAGGATCAACTCATCCAATATTACAATTTTCAGATTCATTACTTGAATCAGACATTGCATAAAGGAACTCTCAAAAGAGAACTAATCATGGAATCTCAGGTCATTAAATTGAATTAATCATTGACAAATTAGTTCTCAGCTTGAAGACCAATGGTACCAACAAATGGTTAGCAGCAAACAGTCTTAATACTGTCTCATGCACTCATAACAGTCCAAAGGTTCTGGAAATCCTGGGTCACTGAACAAAGAAAACTCTGTTCAAGAAATGGGCTGACACTACAGTTCAGTCTAAGGACAGATAACCTTCAGTTTTACTTAGAACTGAAATAGTTCAGTCCAATCTTCAGGACAGTACCAAAAGGCTAAGTTAACATGATGGAATGAAACTCAATTTCAGGGCTGCAATTCCTTCCCAGGTTTATTAACCTTAAGGAAATATCATACTAACCAGGTAACCCATTCTCAGGTTATACTTAAAATGAAACATCACAGGCTTACCCTTACTCAGATTTCAACAGGATTGGATTATTTAGAAAAATATGTTTGGAACAAAAATTCAATGAAACCCATACAACTTTGTTCCCATGAATCCAAGCATTGACAGAAATAAACTTACAAGACTGAACCCAATCAATTTCAGTCTGATACATTGAATCCCATTCAATTTTGCATCAACTAAATCCTATTCATCCAACTGCACTTGACATTAACAGTTAACAGAAATGGACTGAATATCCAGTTCAAGATTTACCTAATATCAAAACCCAGAAAATCTAGGATTGAATAATTTAGTCTCAGGTTTACTATCTCCAGTGATTGGAAAACTGAGGTAGTGAACTGCCTCTGCAAGGAAAATTTAAATTCAGGAATTACTCATTCCGGCTAAGAGCTGAAATTTGACCCAACATTCAACCTCCCATAAATCGAACTGAATACCAAGACCCAGAACTCCCTATAGAGTTATGAACATGTCCACAAGTCATATTACTATCAGTCCAAAATTTCTAGGCTAAAACTCCCAGGTTCAGTCCAAAGTAGACTGTTACCAACAGTAAAACCAATCCCAGTTCAATATTCAGTTTTAATGATTCCAGTTCAAGGACAAGTAAGGTACAGCTCAGATAATTGGGTTATGTTCAGGCTCTTATAATGCAATGCCTACACACTCTTCTACTAGGCTAGGTACAGATCAAGAAACTGATAGGGATTACTCAGCCATGCCATACATTAATACCCAACATCTATACACACAGATTCCCACTCCCAATAACTGATTTCAGGAAAATGTAATACATCAATCCTAAACAATTGTCCAAACAATCATGTTCTCTAATATCCCACACAACTGAAACTTAATATAAATGTTACTATCAACTAATAGATTTTATTGCACAAAATCAAACTACCAATTAATTTCCAGAGCTTACATCAATCAAAGGATCAGTTGGTCTTACCTGAGAGGTGCAAGATCCTAGATCACTTGGTGTCCGATCCCTTCTAAGTAAATACGAGCTATTCCTCCGATCAATATACTGTGATTACAGTAACAAGATTTTAGGATAAATTCTACCAATCCGAAATCAATTCGATCTAACTGATACAACAGATTGATTTCCTATATTGAACTATCGTTTAGAATTCAGAAATATAAACAGAAGAAGATCGATCAACAATTTAAGGATTTCAAATGAAGAACAACCAAATCCTCATGTCAATACTCAGATCAGTATTACCTCTACTAAAATTCGAAAGCAAGGATTCGATTGATTCAGCGATGGTTATTGACATCCGAATCTGACAAATTCACAAGGAACGAAATCGATCCCAAGAATTAGTTATGCAAATTTTGAGCAATTGAGAAGAAATCGATCAGCTTACCTAAAAGAGATGGATTGATGAAATCGATGAAGATCTCCCGGAGTTCATCAATATCTCAAGAGTAAAGAATTGGCTCGATTGATTCTTCAAAAGAGAATTTGAATCACTAAATACTCAATCTATGAATAATTAGATCTGATGAAAAATACTCGATACTCACATGTTTCACTGTCGATTTGAAGAAGAGGATCAATCCCGACGTCTTCTTGTTCCTGCCTCTGCCTTACCATGGCTCTGTTCGTGAGAAATTTTAGAGAGGAAGGGATAATTCTAGATCTGAGAGGAATGGAAGAGAGTGTGAGTTGTGACTGCATAAATAGGCTGTTAGGAATTTGAAAGTGGATGAGAAATTTGGAGAAAAAATTCCAATCAGTCGGTTAGAGCCATGTGCTCTAACAGCTTAGAAGAGTGGAGAAGAGGCTCTCTTCCTAACCGATTCTAGGTTTAATAACCTAATGGCTATTGGCCTATTGAAATGGGCCTAACTAATGGGCTATCTAAAAGAAATCCTATATGTTTTAAATAGACTGAGAAAAGAAGCCCACTCCATTGGGTGAGAAAAAATAATAAGTAGAATTTGTATTCAAGAAAAGATTTAATACTATCGAGATTTTAAAAAAAAATTATTTAAAACTGAGAGGTGGAGTTACAAATCTCCCCCCCCCATGAAAAATTTTGCCCTCAAAATTCAGAAATGTCCCAAAATTGATTCACAAAAACACCACGAAATATTATTGAGAAAAGAGAAATATGGAAATTTCAAATGCTAAAATACAATCAAGCAAACAAGCTAGGATAGCGCTCTCGTATCTCGTCCTCGCGCTCCCATATGGACTCTCTCGGAGAGTGGTGTCTCCACATGACGCGGACGAGTGGGATAGTCTGGTTCCGTAGGCGCTTCTCCCTCCGATCAAGGATCTCTACTGGCTGCTCCTCGTAGGTCAAGCTCGGACCCACCTCTAGCTCTGAGTAGTCCACCACATGGCTCGGGTCTGGAATATAGCATCGAAGCTGAGACACATGGAAAACATCGTGCACTCCCTCCAAGCTAGCTGGAAGCGCTAGTCGATATGCCACCTCGCCAATCCGTGCCGTCACATCGAAAGGCCCGATGAATCTTGGACTGAACTTTCTGCCTCTGCCAAAACGAATAACACCCCTAGTCGGCGAGATCTTCAGGAACACTCTATCTCCAATCGTGAACTCTAGTGGCCGTCTGCAGCTGTCCGTCCAGTGCTTCTGTCGATCCTGTGCAACTTTGAGACGCTCTCTGATCAGTCTGACTTTGTCAGCTGAGTCTACCACCATCTCTGGCCTGATCAAAGCTCTTTCGCCAACGTCGTCCCAAGATAGAGGCGTACGACATCTCCGCCCATATACCGCATCGAATGGGATCATCTCGATGCTAGCCTGATAACTATTATTATAGGCAAACTCTACTAGATGCAAATGATCCTCCTACGAACCGTCGAAGTCGAATGTGCAAACCCACAGCATGTCCTCCAATGTCAGAATGGTCCTCTCGGACTGCCCTTCTGTCTGTGGATGATAAGCGGTACTGAACTTCAACTGTGAACCCAAGCTCAGCTGTAGACTCCTCCAGAAGTATGATGTGAAGCGGCTGTCCCTGTCTGAAATAATGCTAACTGGTACTCTATGAATCCGTATAATCTGCCGCATGTAGAGGTCTGCAAGCTTCTCGGTCGACAGCCCTACCTTGAACAGAATAAAATGAGCAGACTTCATCAGTCTGTCCACGATAACCCAAATGGCGTCCTTGCCACTGGGAGTACATGGTAAACCAGAAATGAAATCCATTGTGATATGCTCCCATTTCCATTCGGGAATATATAAAGGCTGGAGTAATTCTGCTGGTCTCTGGCGCTTCGCCTTGACTTGCTGGCACACAAGGCATCTAAAAACAAATCTGGCAACCTCTATCTTCATCCCATACCACCAAACATACTCTCGCAGATCCTTGTACATCTTGGTAGACCCAGGATGAATAGAATACTGCGACTGGTGGGCCTCCTGTATCACCTCCTCTCGTAAATCCTTAGGCACACACAACTGGTTCCCGTGCCTCAAAGATCCGTCCTCCACAATAGTGAAGTCGTTAAGCAATCCTGCCTCCGCTTGAGCTCTAAGACATCGGAGTCCCTCATCAAGAAACTGGGTCTCCTTGATCTTCTCTAACAGTCCTGACTGTATCTGTATATGCATCAACTGCCCTCCTACTCCTGGTAGAACAATCTCGATCCCCATACTCTCGAGATCCTCTAGAAGATGCCGGTCCATAGTGAGAAACATAGCAACAGGATATCGACTGAGAGCATCTGCTACCATATTCGTCTTCCCAGGGTGGTACTGCAGATTGATGTCGAAATCCTTCATGAGTTTTAGCCATCTGCGCTGCCTCATATTCAGCTCCTTCTGAGTAAAAACATACTTCAGGCTTTTGTAGTCCGTGAAGATGTCCACTCTCTCTCCATACAAGTAGTGCTTCCATAGTTTTAAGCCAAAAATAACTGCTGCAAGCTCCAAGTCATGTGTAGGGTAATTCTTCTCATGAGGCCTCAACTGTCTAGAAGCATAAGCAATGACCCTTTTGTTCTGCTCCAACACACATCCCAAGCCTTTTCCTGAAGCATCACTGTAGATGACGAATCCTCCTGATCCAGATGGCAAAGCTAGAATTGGTGTTGTAGTGAGTCTTCTCTTCAATTCTTCAAATGCTGACTGGCAGGCGTCGCCCCAAATAAACTCTTCGTCCTTCCGTGTAAGCTTGGTCATCGGCTCTGCGATCTTGGAAAAATCTTTTACAAACTTCCTGGAGTATCCTGCTAGCCCCAGGAAACTACGAATCTCAGCTACTGACTTGGGAGGTGCCCATGCTTCCACTCTTCAATCGTCTTGGGATCCACAAAAATCCCCTCTCCAGTCACCACATGCCCTAGGAACTCCACTCTGTCCAAAAAAACTCATATTTCGAGAGTTTTCCGTACGGCTTCTCCTTCCGCAGTATCTCCAACATGATCCACAGGTGCTCCACATGGTCCTCCTCGATCTTCAAATAGATCAGAATGTCGTCAATGAAGACTACGACAAACTTGTCCAGATACTTGTGAAAAACTTTATTCATCAAGTTCATAAACACTGCTGCGGCATTGGTGAGTCCGAACGGCATCACCAGAAACTCATACTGGCCGTATCGGGTGTTGAAAGATGTCTTCGGAATATCCTGCTCCCGAACCTTCATCTGGTGATATCCCGACCGAAGATCAATCTTAGAAAAGACATTCGCTCCACTAAGCTGGTCAAACAGCTCATCAATCCACAGCAAAGGGTATTTATTCTTGATGGTGATGCTATTGAGTGTACGGTAATCAATACACATCCTCACAGTCCCATCCTTCTTGGGTACGAAGAGTACCGGTGCTCCCCAGGGTGAAGCACTGGACCGAATAAATCCTTGCCCTCCAGCCCATCAATCTGGGCCTTCAACTCTGCAGCTTCCTTCGGGTTGATCTTGTAACAATGCTGGGATTTTGGCGCTGGTCGGGCACTAGGTCGATGCTGAACTCCACATCTCGATCTAGCGGTAATCCTGGCAACTCCTCGGGAAAGACGTCGAAAAACTCTGCAATCAGCAGATGCGGCAACTCCTGGTCCTCTGCAACAGCTCCAAAGTAGACTCCCTCTGGCCTCTCTACAACTCATCTGCTGATCTTGAATGGTGGAACTCCTGACAGGCTGAAGATCACCTTTCCCTCATGGTAGTCAATTACGACAAACTGTTCGTTCATCCAGTCGATGCCGAGGACTATATCAAATCCGGGCAATGGCATCACTAGAAGTCGAGTCCTAATCTTCCTTCCAGCTATAGTGATAGGGCAGTCCACCATCTCACTCACTGGCACTACCCCTCCTCCTGTCATAATCCTACAGTTCTTCCTAGCGGGCTTGGGTGTGAAGTCGTGTCTATGCAGAAACTCATATGATACAAAGCTATGGTTGGCTCCAGAATCAAACAATGCAATAGCAGGAAAAGAATGTAAAAGGATAGAACCTGTGATCACATCTGGAACTGCTTCATCCTTCTCAACTGCGATCATGACGTAAGTACATCCCTGATGTGGTCCTTCCCTCTGCTGATGCTGTACAAACTACTGCTGCTGAGTGGGTAAAGTCGGTCCCCTTTATGGTACAACTGGTAATGCTCTGGATGGTACAGGTGGTAGTCCTCCAGCTCCTCGGGGTCCTCCTGCTAGTCGAGCTGTAGCCTGAGCGCAGTCCCTCATCTGATGTGCATCTGATCCGTAAAAAAAGCAAAGTCCCAGCCTCTTGTGGCACTCGTCGATATGGTGTCCGGGGCGATGACAAAATGCACAACTAGTCACCAGATGCGGTCTCTAATGCTGATGTGCAGAAGCTCTGGCCGGACGGTGATGCTGCTGCTGCTGTGGCCTCACCTAAATCTGAGTCTGGACCCTCTTCGCTGGTGCCTGGAAGCTGCTGCTGCCCATGTTCCGATCCTTCTTCAGCTTTGGATCTGCCTCCTTCTCTACAGCCTGAGCAATCTTGAGGATGCTTGCATACATCGTTGCTTGACTAATTGCCACCGCGTGTCACAACTCCCTGGTGAGACCCTTCTTGAATCTCCAAGCTCTATCCTCCGGTGCTCTGACTAGGTTCTCCGCGAACCTGCTGATCCTGGTAAACTCTGAAGTATACTTTGCAACCGTCATCGTCCCCTGCTGCAGCGTCTCGAACTGCATCCTCAGTTCATCCCGCTCCATATCAGAGAAAAACTTCTCCTTGAACAGATTTTTGAAATCTGCCCAAGACACATGGTGCTCCGCCAACTGGGGCTTCTCCAGGTACCAAGCTCTGGCCAAATCGAAGAGTCGCATACTAGCCACCTCCACCTTCAGGTTATCCGAAATCTGTGCCATCTTCAAGGTCCTCTCTGTATTCTCCAGCCATTCGCCTACATAGGCGATCCCTTCGTTTCCCCAGAAGTCCATCGGGCAGAGGTTCTGGTACCCCTTGGTCGTCCCTGGTCTCGGTGCTGCTGGTGCTGCATGTGCTGCTGGAGCTGGCACTGCTGGCTCTCTGGTCCTGAGTGCGTCGACGACAGTCGCTTTGAACTATGCGGCATGCTGACTATGAGCCTCTCTGAACTGCGTATCCTGGTGATTCTGGGCCTCCATAAACTGCTGAAACATAGCCGTCACCTGGGCGCCATCAAACATCATCGTCGAGGGTAGCGAAGGAAAAATAGGAGACGGTGGTGGAAGCTGATCTGCTGGAACGTCTGGTGCGGCCTGATCCGAACTGCCTGCAACTCCTGGCTGATCCGCGGTCTTCCTCGTAGTGACCATCCTGTAATAGAAAGAAAACTTCATTGATTAACAAACCCTAAAACCTAATAAACAATATTTTTATAATATCAAAGCACCTGATAAACCTGATATACCCTTATTTTCCGATTTTTCCTATGCTGTGATCAAGTTTCCCTAGTGTAATCAAGTCCCCCAATGGTACGCTAAGTCCTAGGTACCATTAGGAAAGACCTGTATGGGCCACCACTAAAAACATGTTATGACCCGCTTCCGAATAATCGGACACGAGTCGGACATGCCCAGCCTTCATCGTTGGACACGACGATGTAAGCTGTACCAATATAGGGAAATCTAACAGATAATCATGAACAAGTATGAAATCACAGCATCTATAAATGTATCCCAAAAACCAGAGTAAAGTACAAGTCTCAGAATTTATTACATTCCAGCAAATGAAAGATAGAGTCTACTAGTCTCAAATACAAGGTAAAATATAAAGTGCTAATGGTAAAGCTCTAGGCTTTTGCAGCCTCTAAGTCAAGAGCAACTCCAGCTAGCTCTCCTGCATCTACCGGCTCTCGGCCATAATAAGTGTCACAAAGGGCCTCCAACTCACCTGCAACATATCCTATTCAGGAGCGGAGCAAAGCACAGTTCTAGGTAATGAACAAGACATCATGATATAAAAGTACAAGGGAACATGGTATGTAAAGTACAAGAAAGAACATGGTGTATAAGCACATGAAAGAACATGGTATGTAAGAACATGAAAGAACATGGTATCTCAGGAAGGAACTAAGTACATTATATATCTCCTGAACATGTGTGTACAATGTTTGAAATATAACTAAGTATGTGACCGGCTAGGGGTAAGCACATGAAAGTATATGAAAGCATATGAATGGTACGATTTAGGACCCGCGTGCACGATGCGGGGTCTAAGCTAAACACACCTGAGTTGTTTCTTGGGTTTGGTCACATAAATAGTATATTTTCTCTCCCCAGGTACAAGTAATAAGAACAAGGAACATGAGCACCAGAAAAACATATCGTGTCATAGTGTATCATCAAGGAAGCACATGATATAATGAAATGTACAAGACCATAGAGTGTACTTGCCTTGCTCCAGGAAAGTACGGGTGAAGATCGAAGCTAGATGTCTTCCGGTATTTAAATGATTACAATTAATTAAAATAAATCTATATGCTAACAATTTAACATTAAACTAATTCGGTTACTATATTCTAGGTTTCATAGACTTGATTATCTAACCACTCAATAGTACCTAACCATGTTAGCTCTTATAATTGCTACAAGAATATCCTAAAATATAGAACATATAACTAATATTAGCTAAGTAACTTAGGCAACTAAATAATCTGTATAGTTCATCCCAGGTCACTGGATGACATCAATATGGTTACTGAACCACAGTGCAATCCCAGTGTAGGACTGGTATATCATTCCATTCTAGTGCTGATATACCAAACCTAATACATGACTTCTCAGTTTACTGGAATAAGAGTCCTATTAGGACTGATATTATCCTCAGTTTGGACTGAGATTAAGCTCAGTCTTCCTTTACAACTGAGGACATACTCATATGAAGTTTAATCCAAGTGAGGACATCATGAATTTTGTCCAAGGATTTCAGTTAAGATTAAAGTAAACAATTCTAACTTATTCCGCCATCTAAAACATTATTCAGAGATTAAATCCCAACTTCCAATAATCAATATCAACTCTCAGGTTCAAAGGATCAACTCATCCAATATTGCAGTTTCCAGATTCATTACTTGAATCAGACATTGCATAAAGGAACTCTCAAAAGAGAACTAATCATGGAATCTCAAGTCATTAATGTAGGAACGAAATAGCAAAGCGTAATACTCTAGAGGGGGGTGAATAGAGTTGGCAGCGGAATAATGCTAATTAAAAAATATTAGCAGCACAATCACAGAATATTAATCACAACTGAAATAAAGTAAAGACAGAGTTAAGAGAACAAACGCAACGACATCGATGTATACTGGTTTCCCTCTGTTGAGGACTAATCCAGTCGGTAGAACTCTTGCTACCAGTTGAATCTACTATTGGAAAAACCGCAAGTTTTCTTACGAAGTCCTTGCAACTTCTACAACGCGAGCTTTGATACGAAGAACTCGTCCAACTTCAAATATGAAGAGGTATTCTTCAATCAAGCCTTCTGATTACAATCTCTCAGAAACTTCTAGACCGTACCGTACTGGCAAATCGACTAGAGGATTGTAATTGGCTTGGGATCTGAAATTGAAAGCTCTAAAAAACTCTTTGAAAGACTGAAAGCTTTAGATAGAGAGAAGATTGAAAGTGAATGAGTGAGTTGAAATGATCGAAATCCTTCTCTATTTATAGGAATTTCAAAGGCAGACTTCTGACAGAATTCGGGCAGAACTCTATGAGCAAATCTCGGTCAAATTTGCAACTGCAGGAGGACCAAGTTCCAAGGATCCAAAATCACAACGGCCACCAACCGAACTCTGGCCGAACTCGGTCCGAGTTCTGTCAGGGTTTAGTCAGGGTTTAGTTAGGGTTTAAAAAAAACTTTTTGGTGATTTTTGTAAACCTTTTTGAGAGGACATTTTAAAAACATTTTGAACTCATTTAAGGGTAGCCTATTTGCCAGTAAAACTCGGTGTACAACATATTTCTAGACTCAAATAAAATAAAAATACATTGCATAAGGAATTACAGACTCGAGTTGGCAAACAGATCTTCGGTCTTGAATTCAGTGGATAGCCATTCTTGATCATGTTCAAGAGTCCGAGATGTCCCGACTAGCTTTGTATATCCAGACAGAGTTTAATCAATTATTAAAATCAGGTTTGACCATATGACCAAATGGGCCAACAATCTTCCCCATTTTGATAATTGACAAACTATGAATGATATAACATTAAGCTTGTTCAAAATATCAAAAAGTAGAATTGTTCATATCCTGTATTATCTCAAAAAAATGTTAGATCTTTAATTTTCTCCCCCTTTGTCACTTAGCAAAATAATTGCAAAAGATAAAGCTCCCCCGCAATCAAATGCATAAGTAACAAATAGTGAGAAAATATATATAAAAGAAATAAGGCAGAAATAAAAGATAAGTATCACAGGCATGTATTGTAAAAAAAAAATCATCACAGGCATATAATTTCATAGACAGTTATAAAGAATGAAGCAATATAAGAAATAGTGCTATCATAAACTGAAACTGAAACATAGTGCTGAAATAAACTGAATGCCATAAACTGAGGCATAATAAACATGTCCATAAAAAATAAAAGAGTACTGAAGCAAACTAGAAAGTGCTAACAATAATCAAAAAGTACTGATAATAACTTGGAATGTCGGAGCATTTCCAAGTGCACAATAAAATATCACTCAAAATCATATAGTCACATCTCCTCATCATCATCCTCATCATCATCATCAGCAGCTCGACCAGCATGTCCTGAAGTACCAGCTCCAGAGGTACCAGCGCCAGAAGGATACGGAGGGGCGCCAGCATAGAACTCACCAACATAATCACGAGGTGGAGCACGATCAGGACGGTACCAAACATAGGCGTTATCGGGCTGGAAGTAGGCATGAACAGCCTCATCCTCACAGCGGTAACCAGAGAAAGCTGGATCTCTAGGGATGGAACCGGCTGAATGACCAGTCTGGGCAAAACAAAGATCAGCTAAGGAGTTTGCAAGTGCCTGATAGCGGGTGACGTCGCGGAACTCACGCTCGCGGGCCATGTCCGTCATCGAGACGTGCAAAGCAGATAAATGCTGATGTATGCCCTCAAATGTCATCGCATACTGATGAGGTGGTGGAGGAGGTGCAGTAGGAGGAGCAGAAGGTGGAGCTAAAGCAGTCATGCTACGACGAGATAACTGAAGAAACTTGAGCTCAGGGTCCTGAGTACAATTCGACAGATCGATATCGAAGCGCTGAAAGATGCGTGGGAGAATCATCGCGTAAGAGAGATTTCTATCTCTTGTACGACAACAACCCATCATCTGAATCATGGTCTTAGGAGCAGAAAATGGAATCCTCTTAAAAATATGGTACATGGCGGACAGCTCAAGGGAAGTCACATCATCCTTTGAAGTAGATTTTGGAAGGATAGTGGAATAGATGATGCGATGCAATTCATAGTTAAACAAGTTCAAGTTGTTAGCCTTGAACTTTCCAGAGCGTACTCTATCAGGTGCACAGAGTTCCGCTTTGAAACTGGCGAGTGTCGTACCTTCGGGGAAATCAAATTCAGTGATGTCAACTAGCGGTGCACCTTCGTTAGGGATACCAAGGATCTCCGCTAAGAGATCATCATTGAAATTGATATCAATACCTCCAACACAAGTGCTCACATCAAAAGTATTTAATATGAGATTGCAATAAAATAATCTAATGGCATTAGTTGCTATGGGGAAGCAGATTTTAACAAAAAGATGTAACCCTAATGCCTCAAAGAAATGACGATGATCAGGAAATACAGTCCATTTGACTGGAGCGCCTGTGTATATGGATCTCATGGAGAAGTCTCCATACCACAGTAGGGCTTGGTCTAGGGTTTGAAAGAAAAACCCGTCGAACGTACCGTCGCTCGTTTGGACCGGCGAGAAGAAGGAATCCGTATGCGGATGCGAAGATGACCCTTCCTCACTAGGGTTTGTCTTCTTCCTCTTTGAAGGATTAAATTTGGGTACCATTTGTGCAAATTGAATTAAAAATACACTAATTGAAAAGTGGACAAAGATGGGGTTATACCTCCCGAAATCAATGTATGTCGAAGAGAACGACGAACTCCGCACGAATCCAAATTTTGGATTGATTTCACCACTTGGATTGGAAGAAGGAGGGTGGTGAAAAGCTAGGGTTCGGGGCTTCTTCGCGGCTGCTGCTGCTGTTGTGATTAGTTTGGAAGCAATGAAGAAGAAAGGCTTCTCGGGTTTAGTATATATAACCTGACACCCTCAACCGAACTCGGGCCGAATTCGGTCAGAGCTCTGGCCGAATTCGCCTAGGGTTCTCTATAGCTAATTTTTGCCATTCTTTTTTATTGTCTCATTTCAAATATTTAATTCAGAGATTAGTCATTTCAACTTCAATTAACATAATTAATATTATTTTATAGATTAAATGTCGTTACACAGCGACTGTTTCAGATTAGCTGTAGGAGTACTGTCCCAGCTGGCGGAGGTTCACCGGGGAACTCTTAAGTACCGCTTCGCTTCAACCGTAGTTGTTGTGACAGACAGACTCTTTATTGGCTTGTCTCTAACACAGTTTTTGCGTAATGATATATAATCATAAAACAAAATTAATTAATATTATTGACGTCCAAAATTCCTAATTCTCGACGTAAATAATTGAAACGATCTTTCGCTAGAGGTTTAGTGAAGATGTCAGCTAGTTAATTTTCAGTATCTATGTACACAAGATTTATATCTCCATTTTGATGATGATCTCTAAGAAAGTGATGTCGAATCTCGATATGTTTAGTACGAGAGTGACATACTGGATTCTTAGTCAAATTAATAGTGCTCGTGTTATCACAGAAAATAGGAATATGTATGTAAAATAAATCATAGTCTTCTAGGGTTTGTTTCATCCATAAAATCTGAGCACAACAACGTCCTGCGGCGATATACTCAGCCTCTGTTGTTGATAGGGCTACAAAATTTTGCTTTTTACTAAACCAAGAGACTAAAGCCTTGCCTAAGAAATGACATGTGCCACTGGTACTTTTTCTATCAACTTTGCATCCAGTAAAATCTGCATCCGAATAACCAATAAGGTGAAAGGACTTAGTTTTGGGATACCACAAGCCAACAGAAGAAGTGCCCTTAAGGTATCGAAAGATACGCTTAACTGCGAAAAGATGTGATTCCTTTGGGTTAGCTTGAAAACGTGCACACAGGCAAACACTAAACATTATATCTGGACGACTAGCAGTTAAATAAAGTAAACTACCAATCATACCTCGATACTTACGTGTGTCGACTGGCTTGCCTTGTTCATCTGAATCAAGCTTTGTTGAAGTTGCCATTGGAGTGCCAATAGGTTTGACATTATCCAGATCAAACTTCTTTAGCAGGTCTTTTGTATACTTGGCTTGATTTATAAATGTCCCATTATCAGTTTGTTTAATTTACAATCCGAGAAAGAATTTCAGCTCTCCCATCATGCTCATCTCAAACTCATTCTGCATACACTTAGAAAATTCTTGACACGGAGATTCATCAGTAGATCCAAATATAATATCATCAACATAGATTTGAATTAAAAGAAGTTTGCCATTAAAAGACTTAATAAACAGTGTAGTGTCAACCTTGCCTTTTGAAAAACCGTTGTCAAGTAGAAAAGAGCTTAGACGATCATACCAAGCACGAGGGGCTTGTTTTAAACCGTATAAGGCTTTCTTCAACTTGAAAACATGATCAGGGTTTTTGAAATCCGTGAAACCTAGAGGTTGTGCTACAAAAACTTCTTCTTTTATAAAACCATTTAAAAAAGCACACTTGACATCCATTTGAAATAGTTTAAAATCATGAAAATATGCAAATGCACATAACATGCGAATGGATTCTAATCTTGCAACTGGGGCATAAGTCTCATCGTAGTCAATACCTTCTTCTTGATTGTATCCTTGAGCTATGAGTCGAGCCTTATTACGAGTCACTAAACCATTCTCATTTAGTTTATTTTGGAATACCCAACGGGTGCCAATGACCGGATGATCAATAGGCCTGGGAACAAGTTCCCAAACTTGATTCTGTTTAAATTGGTTTAATTCCTCTTGCATAGCATCTATCCAAAAACTATCACTACATGCTTCATCAATAGTTTTGGGTTCTAGCTGTGAAATAAATACAACACTAGAAACAATATCTTTACTGGATGTACGAGTACTTACTCCTTTGATAATATCACCAATTACCAAATCTTTTGGATGATCAGCTGTAAATTTCAATATTTTCTGTAGATTCTGAAGATAGCTGGTTCCTGGATCTTCTCTAGGAGGTTCAGCTAGAGCAGAGCTTGGTTGAGGATCAGCTGATGTTGAGCTTGGTACAGTTGGATCTTCGTCATTGTCATCGATAGTCATTTGATTTAGTTCATCAAAGGTGACGTTGATTGACTCTTCGATGATCATGGTTCTTTTGTTGAAGACTCTGTATCCTTTGCTCTTGGCCGCATAACCTAAAAATATACCTTCATCGGCCTTTTCATTAAATTTTACCAAATTGTCTTTTGTATTAAGAATAAAACATTTACAGCCAAATATTCTAAAGTATGAAACAGATGGAATTCTATCAAACCATAACTCAAATGGAGTCTTCTTCGATTTGGGTCGAATTAGAACTCTATTGAGTACAAAGCAAGCTGTATTGACAGCTTCAGCCCAGAAATATTTGGGTAGACTAAACTGGTTTAACATCACTCTGGCCATTTCGGTTAGAGTTCTGTTCTTACGTTCTACAACTCCATTTTGTTGTGGAGTCCTAGGGCAGGAGAACTCGTGTACAAAATCATGTGTGTCACAAAATTGCTCAAAATCAGCATTCTCGAATTCGCCTCCATGATCGCTTCTTATGCGAGTGATCATGTAACCTTTTTCATTCTGTACTTTCTTGCAAAAGACGACAAATTCGGATAATGCATCATTCTTGTGTGTCAAGAAATATACCCACGTGTATCTAGAGAAATCATCTACAATTACGAAAGTATAAAGTTTACCTCCGAGGCTAGCAACTCTGCTAGGACCAAATAAGTCCATATGAAGCAATTGTAGAGGTCTAGTAGTACATACTGCGTTTACTGACTTGAATGTGGATCTGGTAGCTTTGTTCTTTTCACATTGGCTGCATACCGAGTCCTTCTTGAATGTAATGTCCGGTAAACCGCGTACTAGCTTCTTTGTGGATAATCTTGAGATCGTATCCATATTAGCGTGACCGAGTCTCATATGCCAAAGATGACTCTCATCACTCTTGGCCATTAAGCATCTACCTGAAATGTTAGTTTCTTCTAACAAATAGAAAAGATATATATTGTCTTCCCTGATACCTTCAAAGATAGTACTACCAGTTGAGCTATCAACTATAGTACATTTGTCTTTGCCAAAGTTGATGCCATAACCATGGTCAGCTAGATGACTTATGCTGAGTAGATTATGTTTCAACTCGGTAACCAGACAGACATCCTTAATCACAGGATAGGGAGACTTACCAACATCACCGATACCAATAATATACCCTTTCAAGTTATTACCAAAGGAGACATAGCCTTCATTTTTTTTCTTCGACAGTGTTGCAAATAGGGTAGCGTCACCGGTCATATGCCGTACGCAACCGCTGTCGAGGATCCATTTACTTCTAGCATGTGAAGGGTGTTCCACCTACAAAATAGTTTGCAGATAAAACTTTTGGTAACCATTTCTTGTAGGGTCCTGAATTGTTAGCTTTAGGTATCCAAGCATAAATATTTAAATCAACAAGCTTTTTCATTCTACATGCAGATGAAATATGACCAATGAGGCCACAATAATGACATTGTGCATGTCGAGTGTTGAAAGCTGAGTGGTGTGCATGGTTGGTAGGTTTAGGTTTTCTAGTATAGAAGAAAGCATATCTATAATCTTGTTTGGGCTTAACCTTTTGGGGTAAAGGTTTTATATGGTTAGGTCTGACAGTATTTGGCTTGGAAATGTTCCGATTTTTCGGTAAGTGACACGTGTTAGGGAAGGAAGCAGCAGGCTCAGGCTGTTTTCCTAACCTAATTTCCAATCTTTTGGAAGTGTCATACAACTTAGTATAATCAGAAGTGAGTGATTCTATTCTGATTTGTGCACATCGAAGACTTTTCTTCTTTATAGAAAGTTCTTCCTTGAGTTGGTCAATAATTTTGTCTTTCTCTTCAGATGACTTGGTAGTCTCGTGTAATAAGAGCTTTGTTGAAGAAAGCTCACAAGACTCACTAACATTATTTCTAACCTCAGCTAGTAGGTCGGTAAGTCTACCTATTTCACCTTTGTACTCTTTGAGTACCTTCTTAGAGGTCTGATACTTGCTACGCAGTTTCCTGTAATCAGTCATCAGGTCACTGAAGGTATCTCCTAATTGCTCAAAGGTGAAGTCATCATAAGTATCAACTACAGGTTCAGTAGGTACCTGATCGGATGCCATAAAGCATACGTTTGCAGCGTCTTCTGATTGTTCGTCTTCTGAGTCGCTGGCTTCACTTTCATGCCATATGCTGGTATTGGCATATCTCCTAGATGTTGATTTCTTCAGGTTCCCTTTTTCATACCTGTTGCTCTTCTTGCTTGATGATGAGTTTGTGGGACAATCCTTCTTCATGTGTCCCTTCTTCTTGCAGCCATAGCAGACAGCATCTTCTTGATACCAATTGTTGCTGTTGTTCTCTTTGACTCTCTTCTCATGTCTCATGAATCTTTTGAACTTCCTTGCTAGGAGTGCTTGATCTTCAGCGTCAGATCCACTGCTGTCTGAGTCACCTTCATCAGCTTTTCTGTGCTGAGCCTTGAAAGCGATCGACTTCTCCTTTGGTGCAGGCTCTTCAAAATCTTGTGGCTCCAGTTCATGAGTGAGTAGCTTACCCATGAGTACTTCGAGGGACATAGTTGTGAGGTCGCCCTTCAATGATTGCAGTAGCCTTCGAAATCCAGTTCTTGGTAAGTGCTCGCAGGAGTTTGCGAATCTTTTCATGGTTACTGTACTCTTTGCCTAGGGAGGACAAAGGATTTACAATATCCAAGAATCTCTCGAACATCTGAGTAACTGTTTCGTTGGGCTTCATCTTGAACGCCTCGTACTCTTGAGTAAGTCTGATGACTTTAGATTCTTTGACTTGAGTTGTGCCTTCATGTGTGACTTCAAGTAGCTTCCATACTTCATTAGCCGTTGTGCAGATAGACACCCTGTTAAATTCAGTTCTGTCTAAAGAACAAAAAAGAGCATTAATGGCACGTGCGTCAAGACTGGCCCTTTTCTTTTTTTCCTCTGTATATCTCCTCTGGGGTTTTTCAACTAAAAATCCATCAACATTTATACGATGTGGCTTTTGATAGCCATCAAGAACAATGGACCATAAATCAAAGTCAAGTGATTTCAAGAAGAAACTCATCCGTGTTTTCCAATAGGTATAGTTCGTACCATCAAACAGTGGGGGTCTGTTTGTGGCCTGGCCTTCACTTGTGAATTTCATAGTTGCCATGTGTTGTGCTGTGATCTATATAACAGTTAATTAAAATGAATAAATAATTGCACTGTTACCTTTGCTTTACCTGTAACACCCGCTCTGATACCAATTGTAGAAACGAAATAGTAAAGCGTAATACTCTAAGGGGGGGTGAATAGAGTTGGCAGCGGAATAATGCTAATTAAAAAATGTTAGTAGCACAATCACAGAATATTAATCACAACTGAAATAAAGTAAAGACAGAGTTAAGAGAGCAAACGCAAAGACAGCGATGTATACTGGTTTTCCTCTGTTGAGGACTAATCCAGTCGGTAGAACTCTTGCTACCAGTTGAATCCACTATTAAAAAAATCGCAAGTTTTCTTACGAAGTCCTTGCAACTTCTGCAACGCAAGCTTTGATACGAAGAACTCGTCCAACTTCAAATGTGAAGAGGTATTCTTCAATCAAGCCTTCTGATTACAATCTCTCAGAAACTTCTAGATCGTACCGCACTGGCAAATCGACTAGAGGATTGTAATTGGCTTGGGATCTGAAATTGAAAGCTCTAGAAAACTCTTTGAAAGACTGAAAGCTTTAGATAGAGAGAAGATTGAGAGTGAATGAGTAAGTTGAAATGATCGAAATCCTTCTCTATTTATAGGAATTTCAAAGGCAGACTTCTGACAGAATTCGGGCAGAATTCGGGCAGAACTCTATGAGCAAATCTCGGTCAAATCCGCAACTGCAGGAGGACCAAGTTCCAAGGATCCAAAATCACAACGGCCACCAACCGAACTTTGGCCGAACTCGGTCCGAGTTCTGTCAGGGTTTAGTCAGGGTTTAGTTAGGGTTTAAAAAAAACTTTTTGGTGATTTTTGAAAACCTTTTTGAGAGGACATTTTAAAAACATTTTGAACTCATTTAAGGGTAGCCTATTTGCCAGTACGACTCGGTGTACAACATATTCCTAGACTCAAATAAAATGAAAATACATTGCATAAGGAATTACAGACTCAAGTAGGCAAACAGATCTTCGGTCTTGAATTCAGTGGATAGCCATTCTTGATCATGTTCAAGAGTCCGAGATGTCCCGACTAACTTTGTATATCCAGATAGAGTTTAATCAATTACTAAAATCAGGTTTAACCATATGACCAAATGGGCCAACAATTAAATTGAATTAATCATTGACACATAAGTTCTCAGTTTGAAGACCAATGTTACCAACAAATGGTTAGCAGCAAACAGTCCTAATATTGTGTCCTGCACTCATAACAGTCCATAGGTTCTGGAAATCCTGGGTCACTGAACAAAGAAAACTCTGTTCAAGAAATGGGCTGACACTACAGTTCAGTCTAAGGACAGATAACCTTCAGTTTTACTTAGAACTGAAACAGTTCAGTCCAATCTTCAGAATAGTACCAAAAGGCTAAGTTAACATGATAGAATGAAACTCAATTTCAGAACTGTAATTCCTTCCCAGGTTTATTAAACTTAAGGAAGTATCACACTAACCAGGTAACCCATTCTCAGGTTATACTTAAAATGAAACATCACAGGCTTACTCTTACTCAGATTTCAACAGGATTGGATTATTCAGAAAAATATGTTAGGAACAAAAGTTCAATGAAACCCATACAACTTTATTCCCATGAATCCAAGCATTGACTGAAATAAACTTACAAGACTGAACCCAATCAATTTCAGTCTGATACATTGAACCCCATTCAGTTTTGCATCAACTAAATCCTATTCATCCAACTGCACTTGACACTAACAGTCAACAGAAATGGACTGAATATCCAGTTCAAGATTTACCTAATATCAAAACCCGAAAAATCTAGGACTGAATAATTTAGTCTCAGGTTTACTATCTCCAGTGATTGGAAAACTGAGGTCGTGAACTGCCTCTGCAAGGAAAACTTAAATTCAAGAATTACTCATTTAGGCTAAGAGCTGAAATTCGACCAACATTCAACCTCCCATAAATCGAACTGAATACCAAGACCCATAACTTCCTATAGATTTATGAACATGTCCACAAGTCATATTACTATCAGTCCAAAATTCCTAGGCTAAAACTACCATGTACAGTCCAAAGTAGACTGTTACCAACAGTAAAACCAATCCCAGTTCAATATTCAGTTTTAATGATTCCAGTTCAAGGACAAGTTAGGTACAGCTCAGATAATTGGGTTATATCCAGGCTCTTATAATGCAATGCCTAAACACTCGACTACTAGGCTAGGTACAGATCAAGGAACTGATTGGGATTACTCAGCCATGCCATACATTAATACCCAACATCTATACACACAGATTCCCACTCCCAATAACCGATTTCAGGAAAATGTAATACATCAATCCTAAACAATTGTCCAAATAATCATGTTCTTTAATATCCCACACAACTGAAACTTAATATAAATATTACTATCAACTAATAGATTTCATTGCACAAAATCAAACTACCAATTAATTTCCAGAGCGTGCATCAATCAAAGGATCAGTTGGTCTTACCTGAGAGGTGCAAGATCTTAGATCACTTGGTGTTCGATCCCTTCTAAGTAAATATGAGCTATTCTTCCGATCAATATACTGTGATTATAGTAACAAGATTTTAGGATAAATTCTTCCAACCCGAAATCAATTCAATCTAACTGATACAACAGATTAATTTCCTACATTGAACTATTGTTTAGAATTCAGAAATATAAACAGAAGAAGATCGATCAACAATTTAAGGATTTCAAATGAAGAACAACCAAATCCTCATGTCAAATACTCAGATCAGTATTACCTCTACTGAAATTCGAAAGCAAGGAGTCGATTGATTTAGCGATGGTTATTGACATCCGAATCTGACAAATTCACAAGGAACGAAATCGATCCCAAGAATTAGTTATGCAAAATTTGAGCAATTGAGAAGAAATCGATCAGCTTACCTAAAAGAGATGGATTGATAAAATCGATGAAGATCTCCCGGAGTTCATCAATATCTCAAGAGTGAAGAATTGGCTCGATTGATTCTTCAAAAGAGAATTTGAATCACTAAATAATCAATCTATGAATAATTAGATCTGATGAAAAATAATCGATACTCACATGTCCTCACTGTCGATTTGAAGAAGAGGATCAATCCTGACGTCTTCTTGTTCCTGCCTCTGCCATTATTATGGCTCTGTTCTTGAGAAATTTTGGGGCGGAAGGGAAAATTCTAGATCTTAGAGGAATGGAAGAGAGTGTGGGTTGTGACTGCATAAATAGGCTGTTAGGAATTTGAAAGTGGATGAGAACTTTGGAGGGAAAATTCCAATCAGTCGGTTAGAGCCATGTGCTCTAACAGCTCAGAAGAGTGGAGAAGAGGCTCTCTTCCTAACTGATTCCAGGTTTAATAACCTAATGGCTATTGGCCTATTGAAATAGGCCTAACTAATGGGCTATCTAAAAGAAATCCTGTATGTTTTAAATAGACTGAGAAAAGAAGCCCACTCAATTGAGTGAGGAAAAATAATAAGTAGAATTTGTATTCAAGAAAAGATTTAATACTATCGAGATTTAAAAAAATTATTTAAAACTGAGAGGTGGAGTTACAGTCTCGAACAGGATAACTACGCTATCTAACATATCACAAGAATATCCTGGCAGGTACTAACGAAAATCACACATGAAGGTGGTAGAAGAGAACAAGGAGGTCAAACCAGCTAACCCGGCACCTGCAGCGTCAGTGTCCTCGACTGCCATAGCAAAAGCTCCACCCCTCTGGTGCTGAGCTACAGGTGGCCTAGCTCCCTCAAGAGGAGGTGCTGCGGGATAATCTATCATCTTGTGAGCACCAGACCCACAGAATAGACAAACCTTCAGTCTCCTCCTACAAGACTCCCAAACACGTCCTGCCTTCTTGCAGTAGGCACAAGTCGCAACCTGCGGTCCTGTCCTCTAGGCTGATGCTATGCCTGCTGAATCTGTACGTGAGGTCTCTTGGCCTGGCTTCTGCCGCTGCTGGCTCCCTGAAAGTCCCGACCTCTCTTCAGTTTCAGCCCCAGGTCGTCCTCTACCGCCATAGCTCCTGCTAAGATCTCCGCGAAGGAAGCATCCATGTCACTCTTAGCCAATGACCGAACCTCTCTGATCAAACCTCTACGGAACTTCCTCGCCTTCGTCTTCTCGCTCAAGTCCTCAATGAATCTGCCCAGCCGGCAAAACTCTCCAGCATATTCCCCGACTGTCTGGTTCCCCTGAACCAGGCTCTCAAACTGTGCCTCTATGTATCCAAATGCTACGTCTGGAAAGAACTGCTCCTTGAACAGCTCCTTGAAGGCTGCCCAAGTTTGTCCCTTGGTTCCCACTCGGGGGTCTGTCTGGTACCAGGTACGGGCCAGGTCCTGCATCTGGCTGCCCGCCGCCTCTATTTGAAGTCGGACTGGTATCTCTGCTAGCCGAAATATCTTCTCTATGTGCTCTATCCAGTCATCCGTATAGTGGATGCCCTCTGTACCAAGGAAATTCCTCAGATGCATCTTCTGAAACTCCTGGATGCCCGGTATCCTCTGATGGCACTGATGTGTGTCCTCCCTGTGGTTGTACGGTAACCATCTCTACTGTCATCCTGACCAGCTGGTGAGCCTCGTCTATACCCTGATGGAAGTCGACAGTCTGACACTGCTGCTGCTGCTGGTAGGACTCCAGAATCCTCTCCACAAAGAAAAGCAGGTGCACAGCGTCAACCAATCCTGTAGGTGGCTGCAGATGCTGCTGCTGAAATATCTCAGGAATAACGGGGTCGTCCTCCGAACAGGTGGAGGCATAACCCCAAGGGCTACAGTCATTCCTGTAAGATCAGGAACAGAAGGTGCTACAGTCCCAGCATCCTGCTGCACTGGACGAGAGGTGGCAGACCCCTCTCCAGCGGCTGCTGTACCAGAGCGATGTGATCATGTCTCTACCATTCTGATGACAGATCGAACAAGGAAGTCAATACTGAGCAGGAATCGATATAATTAAAGGAGGACAGTTTATTTCAAAGTAGGCAAATCAGTACGATATGTAGATGGCATGATTTAAAATAGAATTTTCCTAACTCTGATTGAGTACCTCTCTATTAAAGCCTATCTCTCAATCATATCGCAGGCTGTAGTGATACTCTAGTTCGAATACCAATATATAAACTCGACCTACATGGGCTACCACTAAAAATGTGTCACGACCCGCACCCAGTGTAGGGGCACAAGAAGTGGGTACGTCCAGCCTACGCCGTATTATCGACGGTAGAACGTTGTCCTAGGTTACTATCTAATCAACAACTCATACAATTATATAATGTACTTGTCAAATCTCAACTCCGAACAGAGGACAAGTATAGATATAATGAAATCTCAATCACAGTCTAAGCACGATATGATAACACAGAAGTTTATAACTAAGACTAAAACAACAACAAATATAAAGTACTAAATAATAACATAACAAACAACTCAAATACAAACTCATATATCGAGTTATTACAATTCAAGTTCTAAAACATGAAAACTAAACCAGTCTACTAGCTAGTCTCCCGATCACTCCTGAGTGTCGGGGCCAAAGGTAGCTAAGCCATCTCCTGCTCCAAGGCAAGTAGGGCAAATGTTCTCAGGATAATCATCTATATA
Organism: Iris pallida; assembly: GCA_029216955.1. Lineage (NCBI taxonomy): Eukaryota > Viridiplantae > Streptophyta > Magnoliopsida > Asparagales > Iridaceae > Iris > Iris pallida. The sequence continues at coordinate 1,919 of JANAVB010044874.1, read as the reverse complement.
TTTTCAACAGGTCCAGTCAGGACAGGAACGAGTACAAGTCATCAAGAAATTCCAAGTAAATGACAAAGAACTATAAAGCATTTTATAGACAGTTGTATTGATGAACATGGCAGTTTTATACAGATAGTGATGTAGAGAAACAGTTAAGGTACAAGGAACGCAAGGTAACTAAACAAGAGAAGAAACATGGCAAGGAAGACTGTAAAATATAATCTAGCTAAACTAAGTAACATGATATAAGTCCAGACAGTATAATATGAGTCAAGTGTAATCCCAGTGTGAGTCCAGATAATGTAAATCTAATACCAAATAATTCCAGTACAAGATGAGTCCAGATAGTGATTAATGATTCCAGGATGAGTCCAGATTATATACTAATAGTGTATTTTAAAATATCGAGATCGACATGTAAACGGTTGTAGGTAATACGGTACACCGTACACTCGGCCAAGTGTGGGATGGCTATCATTCCAGTATAATTTCAAGGGAGTGATTCCAGTATTTGGGAATGTTCACATGTCTACTCCAATATTTCCTCGTCCAACAAGTACAAGTGAATCCATAACCCGACAAAATAGTACAAGTCCAGCCAGAACATGAATGATACTAGTAAGTGATTCCAGTAGGTGATTCCAGTAGGTGATGCCAGTAGTGGTTGCAGAAATGGAGGCCAGACATGAATGAATGAGTGTCGCATGAAATGGATCCAGCAATATCAAATCGTATTTGTAACAGAGAATAAAATAGAACTAACTAGAACTGAAGTACAGTAAACGACAAGTAAATGAAAGAACTATCAGAGAATGTACTCGTCTGACACTCTGAAAAGAGTAGTACAATATCAGATGTCTGCACCGGAGTCACAATGTCCTAAATAGAGCAATACGGGTTATAATATAAAATACAAGAGAATGAAGGATACAATACAATTTACATGATTCTAAGTCAAATCTAGGTTAAAGTCAACTCTAAGTCAACCCTGGTCAATTGTCTAGGTCAAACTAGGTCAAACAAGTCAAACTAAGTCATGTTAGGTCATATTAGGTCAATTTGTCATATTTAGACTCAATATTGACTTTTGATCAACTATCTAGTCAAAGTGGGTCAACACTAGACTATTGGTCAACTAGGCTATTCCTAGTCATTATCTGCCCTACCCTAGCACTATAGCTAATACTAGACAATACTAGCCAATGTCCTAGAGTATCATATTTCTACCATAGGCCTATATCTAAAATATACCCCATTCCCAACCATATGCTAATCTTATACATAATTAAACATAACCTCAGCCTAATCTCATAACTTTACCTACCCATAACACTTATACCCTATAGATACATACCCACATATTTTCAATATCTTTTTCCACTTCTCCCTCCTTACCAATCAACCCAATACTTATCTAATTATCACTGAACATGGCCTAAGGCCAAGTCCAACTAAACTCAAATCTGCTATAAGACTAACCTGATCCCCACAACTGATACTCTCCTCATATACAAATCCATGTGGGGGAAATGAACATGATACTTCTATTTGGACTGAATTCCCTAGCATTATCAAAAATCCCCAAGCCTAAGTCCCTACCAAACCAACTCTCATAATTAGTCAAAACCCTTCCACTTAGGCACTAGGAATTTACCTACCACATAACACTTCTACTTGACACACTCACACACACAACTGAACTCACTAACCTGCACTAATGCACAGGCCAACATGGCCTGTGCTGCTGCCACAAGGGGCCAGCCTACTGCCACTGCAAATGCAGGGCCAAGGGAAGTCCCTACTGCTAATGCTGCTGCTACTCCCTGCTATTCCTTACTCAACCTATCACCCAACACATAAACCTAACTGATATTCATCAAACTCAGAATATCAACCCGACTGATATTCCTCAAAACTCAGGCATATCA
>JANAVB010044873.1:0-55559 GCA_029216955.1 Iris pallida | reverse complement strand
AATAACTTCAACTCCAATAAAATATGAAAGGGGGCCAAGATCCTTGAGGGAGAATCTGTTGGAGAGAAGATGAATAAATTTTTGTACTGCTGCATCGTTATTTCCTGTGATAATGATGTCATAAACATAGACCAAGAGATATATCATGATGTTAGAAGCATTGCAGACAAATAGTGATGTATCGACATTAGAGTTAGTGAAGCCAAAATTAATGAGAAACTGACGTAGCTCATGGTACCATGCACGAGGAACTTGTTGGAGACCATATATTGCTTTATACCATTTATAGACATGATGAGGATGGTCTTTGTCAATGAATCCTTGTGGTTGTGACATAAAAAACGTCATCTGAGAGAGACCCTTGGAGAAATGCATTATTAACATCAAGTTGGCATAGTGAGCAACCACGAGTGATGACAATAGAGAAAACAAGTCGTACTTTTGTTGGTTTAAGCACAGGACTGAAGGTGTCATGGTAGTCAACACCTGGCCGTTGATGAAACCCTTAGCAACTAAACATGCTTTGTACCTGTCAACAGAACCATTGGATAGATGCCTGTCACGACCCGCACCCGCTTTTCGGATACGAGTTCGTGGCCAAGTCCAGCCTACACCGCAGTGTCGGTGGTAGTATGCTGTCTATGATAAGCATTATCCATACAAGTACACAGTCCACATATATCATCCAAAACTAAGATAAGATAAAGAGATTAAACTTAAAAGTCTCCATAAATAACTAAAAGAAAGATTCGCTACAAATCAGCTAGTCTCGGAAATAAACCCGCTAAAAATAAATATAAAACAAGTAGAACTAAAGTCTGCTAAGCTCACTAGCTAAGAATAACACGAAAGAGTATAAGGAAGAAATATGCTACTCCGTATCAGAAGAAGTAACCGACACATTGGTAACGTCAGTGTCACCAAGATACGTACCATAAACCTTGGGACAAACTACGTCGTCTAAAGATGAAAAAATAGTTATCCAGTCAGGATTGGAGCAAGATCACCATAACACTATGCTATACAATATAATATACAAGCACGCAGAATAGCAAAAAGAGAGGTTGAATATAACATGATGCCAAAAGCGACCTCTATATCTTGGAAAATAGTTTGAGAATACAATTATGACATAGAACAGTTGAAGGTATAATTAAGAGAAATGAGAGAACGACTAATATAAACCAATGGACCATATGTCAATACGAATCAAATCACATGTACTGTGTATTCTAGAATACAAGTGTTCTGCATGTGGATGGATTATGACATCCGGCAGTCGGTACCTGAGGTGCAACGACTGCTATCAACATTGACATTGGGGAAAAATTGTACATTGCATAGATCATATGCATACTAGTTGTATTCCCCCTTCCGACTCTCTCACAAGTAAACATGATCACTTTAGCATTAACTTTAACTTCAAACATTGAACATTGAACATTGAAGATAGAACATTGAATGAAAATATTAAGTGAACATGTATGGTTATGGTAACAAGTATAACTCTCGTGCACCAATAGTATAGAAGATAAGATTATCAATTTAAGGAAAAGAATAACATGCAGCATAAAATAAAGGGAACATAGGTCATAGTGATACTTGCCTTGCTTGGAAAAGGATAAAGTCACGACTCACGACGTCGTCCGATCTACCCCGACAAATAAATAATCATAAGTTAGATTATGAAAATCCCACTCTAAAAATCCTAAAAAGTGGCTAATGGTTTAACGTAACTAATCCTATTTAATTCAGAAATAAATCATCTAAAAACTCAATTTATTCTATTATAATTCTAGAATTAAAATTAAACACTAATTTTTAGCCCAGAAAGATCACTGTTTCAATTCGGAACCCGTGGCACGTAAATCGAGGCGCATCGATGACTAAATAGTCAAACGACACAAACTCTACGACTTGAGTGTGCATCCTAGTAGATTTCAGTGCCATGAGTGCACTGGAATCGATCGTGCCACAAAATCCCGCTTTGGTCAAAAGATATTGCCGTTATGGCTATCCATGACCAAATCGATGATTTATTGATAAAGCTAAGTTCTACGAATTAATAAAAATACTGGATGAACTGATTAATTTTTGAAAAAGTATATGTCGTAGAGATCTGTGTTAGCTTTCCGAAACTTTAAACGGTTCGTGATTCGGATTTCTGGTTCTCCGGAATCTCGGAAACACCAAAATGTGTCAAATTTCGGACAACTAGCACTATACAATTTTTCTAGAAATTTTGGTTCAGAATTCAAAAAATAAATTATATATTCAGAAAGTATACCTCAATACGCTTCCAATAAAAAATGGCGCACGAAAAGCAGGTCGGAGTTGAAGGCAATCGCCTCGGGAAGTCGGGATTCTCCAAGATCAAAATTCCTCAAAATCGGCTGAGAATAATTAGGGTTTAACTATTCTACGAAATATATATATATATATATATTTTTCTTGAAGCAATGGGTACTTGTGGCGAACTCGCCTCCACTGGGGCTCGAACTCCCGACCACTTGGGTCGCATGCATCTCTCTTAACCACTAGGCTAGAGGTCATTTGCAATATATATATATATATATATATATATATATATATATATATATATATATATATGTATATATATATATATATATATATATATATATAAAGGGCGGGCGGCTCAGAGACCCGGTTCTGCATTGACCCGCAGGGCCGGGTCGTTGACGGGCGGGCCCAGCGCCTGACTGTGCAGTGAATGGCCAGTGGGTCAGGCCTGCTGACTGGATTATTAATTAGAAAATGAATTAGAATTACCAGAAAATAGTTTCTAGACCAGTTTTGCTTAGGAAATTTATAATAAATAATAAAACATTCAGAAAATTATGAAAAGATTCTAGAAAATATAAAATCGCATAATGAACCCTAGAAAAATATTTGGGGGCAATATTTGCTTATATTCTAGCACAATAAATTTTAGAAGCCCGAAAAAATAGGTTTTTCCTATATTAAAATTATCAAAATAATTCCAGAAAATAATAAAAATATTATGAAAATTCTTTTGACCTTCCAGAGCCCAAACAAAATATTTAGCCTCCAGAATGACCTTGAGTACCCTCACAAAATCCTAAAAATCTTTCAAAATAATACTAATACTGTAGTAAAAATATATAAGAATTCCCAAAAATTCCCAAAAATTTCCTAGTGTTATTTATTTATTAATCACTAATCAAAAGAAAATTTAGGTAGCGGATGCTACAATGCCAAAAAATCTATTTACAACCAATGATATTTTGGACCGGTTGAGAAGGAACGATGGTCCATATCCAATTTCGAATAAGGGCATCAAACTCCTCAGACATTGCCTAACGCCATTTGGAATCTTTGATGGCCTGGGTTACTGTAGAGAGTTCTAGGTCAAATTTGGCAGAAAGTTGGGCGTTAAGATTGACTTTTTGGATTGGTTTGTGGATATTACTTTTGGAACGAGTAACAATTCCTTGATGTGGAGGTGGAATAGGTGTCGGTTCTGGAGGTTATGGTGATTGTGGTATGAGTGAGTTAGATTCAGATGGTGGGTTTTGGGTTGACATTTGGGTGGAGGGGTGAGTTAAAGGTAGAGTCGCGGAGCTGAGCCTCGAGTTTGGTGTGAGAGTGATACTTTTTGATAGAATAATGAATACGATGGGTATGATTATGGAGTCTTTATTGGATACTGCTTGTGGGACGGGTACTAGATTGATAGATGGTGTGATGGTGGTCGGAGACGATGACTCAGAAAGGATCCAGACATGGGACGTAAAAGTGGAAGGACATGGAAGGTTGACTTGCTTAGTTTTAAAAGGCATAATTGTCTCTACGAATTCAACTTGAGAAGATGTAGAGACGTGAGGTAACTAGATCAAGACATAGATAGGCACTCTGGGTGGAGGAATAACCAAGAAAGACACAAAGGGTAAAACGTAGAGATAGTTTGTTAGATGAATATGGACGCAACCAAGGATAGCATAGACATCAAAAATTTCGTAGTTTAGAGTTGTTGGAAGATGTGCTAAAGAGTTTTGCATATGGTGATAGAAGTTGAAGTGTGGGAGTGGGTAGACGATTAATGAGATAAACAGCAGTGGATAATATCATATGACTAATATGACAAGGGCATGGATTCATGTGAGAGGAGTGGTAAGCCTGTTTCTACAATAATGATAACGACGTTCAGTATACCCATTTTGTTCAGGAGTGTGTGGGGGTGAGGTTAAGTGACATATCCCATTAGAACTAAGATATGAAAAAATTCTTGATATTCCCCCTATTGTCAGAATAGAGCATGATAATTTTTTTTATTGAAGTAGTTCTCTACGAATGATTTGAAGTGGATAAAAACGTCATAGACGTCAGATTTTCTTTTAAGTGGATAAAGCCATATGTTTTGGTAAAATTGAGAAAAATAACATAATATTTGAAATCATCACTCGAATATCTGGAAGATGTCCACACATCGAAAATATTATTTATAGCAGGAAAGTTGAAACAAGAGTGAAAACAGAGAAATGTAACTTATGACTTTTATTGCATTGACATGCATTGCAATTGAAATTCGAAGATGATGGACTTGAGATTTCTAATTGAAAGTTAGACATAATATGTCTAAGGATTGTCGGTGACGGATGACCTAAGCGATAATGCCACTCAGGCGAAGTGGTCTTGACTGGAGAAAGCTACCAATGGAGAAGACTTGAGTGAACTGACTGGCCATTCATACACACCATCCTTACTTTGTCTTTGTATAAGTGTTGCCCCCGTGCGAATATCCTTCACAAGAAATAAAGAGGTAAGAATTCGATGGATGTATTGGTACATTTGTAAAATTAAGAAATAGAAATAAGATTTTTACGCATGGTTGGAACACAAAGCACATTCTAAAGTGAGAAAATATGTGAAGAAGTATGTTGAGATGTAGAACTAGTATGCAAAATAGGAATCGCAAATCACATTATAGTTAGTCTCTGAATAAGGAGCTTGAGTTGAGGGATTACTCAGGTCGGTAGTAACATGGTGCGATGCACCACTGTCAAGAAGCCAATTGGTAATTTTGAAGTTGTCCGTTGTTGTAACATTAGCACATGGGTGCCATGGAGCTGGAGGTTGAGTTTACAATTAATGAAATGCACGTTGTTGTGGATTTGACTGCATATTTGTTGGTGTCAAGCGAAATTGAGGACATTGTTGAACTTTGTGTCCTTGAGCATGACACTCTTGACACTTTCCAAGATATGGAAAAGGAGAGGGACGATCAATCCGCATATTGTAGTTGGTTGGTGTGAGTCGTGACGATCATTGAATTCTTGATCCATTCGGTGAAGAGATGGCTCTGTTACCATGATGAATATAAGAGAGAAGCAATATTGGAGAATTATTGCATATTTATTATGTTGAATCAGCTTGAATTTATACAATACAACCAATCTAAAATAGATAACTACTAATCTATAGTAGGTAATTAATCTCTTATAATAATATATGTCTCTAGAATAGGTAACTACAAATATATAATAACTAATTAATTTCCTACAAATCTAGGCAATATTCCAAATCATGATCGTATTGACTATAGTTTAATAAATTCTTAGATATTGGCATTATGGTCAAATATCTTTATCACATGGACAGCACCCCTTGGAGAATTGGACGAATCGTATCTTCCCACTTTATCTCTACAAAACTACTCATTCATTTTCTCATAAAATTGAAGGATGCGACATGGTTATGACATTTTTGCTATGGTCACTTAAACTTTGGTGGCTTGAAAACTCTACAAGAGAAAATATGGTCGACGGTCTTTCTCAACTGACTGCTCCCCTGAAGTTTGTGAAGAATGTGTTGTTAGCAAACAACACCGATTAATTTCCGCAAGGAAAATCATGGATACCAAAAACACCACTAGAGCTATTTCATTATGATATTTGTGGGCCGATAATCCATCTTGTAATGCAGGTAAAAGATACATAGTTAGCTTCATTTATGATTGTAGTAAAAAATATGGTTTTATCTTTTACAGAAAAATTCTGAAGCATTCGCAACATTAAAAGTTATAAAGTGCTTGTTGAGAAAAAGTTGGCAGCCCTATAAAGGTTCTTTGTACGAATCATGGTGGAGAATAACTCACTTGAGGTTGCAAATTTTCTTAGTGGCCTAAAGCACTCAATTGGAGCGGAGTTCCAAAATCTATTTACCCTAAAGCACTCAATTAGAGTATTCATGTCTTGAACAGAAGTCTCACTGTTATAGTTAAAAATATGACACCAGAGGAAGCATGTAGTGGAAAACCGAGTGTAGATCATTTCAAAAAAAATCGGTGTATTTTTGTGCCCGTATTCCAAATGAGAAGAGAGAAAGTTAGATGATAAGGAAGAAAAATATATTTTCTTAGTGTTAGTTATCAAGCAAAATCTTATAGCCTATACAATTCTGGCAACAAGAAAATTATTATTAGCCAAGATATTTATCGTGGTGAAGAAAAGTTATGGCCATGGAATTACGATGGTGTTGTACAACAAATTTCTATTGATTTTGATATAGCGAATGAAGTTGAAAGTGAACATCAAGTGGAGAATAAACAACTAGTTCTAGCAGCTAATCAAGATAAGGAACAACCACAATGTGCTAGAAGAACCTACGTGGATGACTGATTATGAGGAACTGTATCAATCGGAGGACCCACTTACACATTTTGCTTTATTTTTAGACTATGAACCTACCAATTTTGAAGTTGTTTACAAAGAATCAAAATGGCAGACACTACAAGAAAAATACCCTATAATAACGTTTGATAAGAGTTTATTACAACGGTTCATTTATAAACTGTTAGTCCCGAGGCATGGATATAGATGGAAAACAGGAGTTCAGCAAGCCTACACAGTAGGTGCCACAAATTGAGGAGTTTAGCAAGCCTACACAGTAGGTGCCACAAAATAAGGAGTTTAGCAAGCCTACACAGTAGGTACCACAAAATGAGGAGTTTAGCAAGCCTACACAGTAGGTGCCATAAATGAGATAGATCTCAAGAACAAAGTTAGGTCTCCCTACTCAGTAGGTGCCTTAAAACCTGAAGAGCGAGTTACAGAGAAACAGAAGAAGAAGAAGAGGAGGATTAAATCTGCTGGGGTGTAAAAAACACCGTAGCTCAAAGCAAGATTCGCCTCTATACGATCCGCTTCCATGAACCAACAAGTTTAAGAGAACTTCTGGAATGCTCGTCAGTCAATATTTGTGACTTGAACGGGCTTCCTAAACTTTACGGACTCCCTTAACTCTCTTTTTTGGTGCATCTTGGAAAGGAGGCAAGGGGGCTCTATTTATAGAGTGGAGTGAAACCTCACCATCTCTCATATCCGATGTGGGACTAAAACACCAATACTCTAAAATAGAGTTTGATGTTTTACATCATCCCACAATTAACATAGTCGAGTGCTAGCCCACGCCTTCCCCCCCCCCCCCCCCGAACACTCCCGTGCATGCACGAGACAACCTGGAGTCCGTGTCGAGTCCGAGCCCGCACAACAAATATCAACTTACATCCTTGTTGGAATTAATCATTTTTCTCTTAGTAAAATCATCCACATAGTTCCCTCCTTAGGGTCACCATCCCATGTGCATATCCCAACAACACATACTAATATATATGTTGAGATAACTTATGGTGCTTTTCTAATGTGGGACTAAACTTTATAAAGCATGTTGAGAGCAAGCTCTCTTCATGTCAAGGAGCAAGAGCACCAACAATCCCCCATATATCTCATCATATATATGTGTCTAGGGTTGAGCGTTCCCCACAGTAACTGTCTATTTTGTATTAAGATAGATGTCGCTGACGACTTGAATCTTCTCGCATGGGTTAAATAACAATACGATACAAGAATGGACTATGCCTTGAATTCTGCACCATAATTGTAATTCTTCTCACTCACAAAGTGTAGTTACATGTGCTTTTGGATGCACATTAAAGGCCATGTGCCAGCCTGGTTTCAGTATATAATTTTGGGCATCTACAAGTTTACCCTCAAGAGATGGCCTGATATTTCTTTCCATACACTATAGGTAAGTTCTTTATTAAAGAGACGTGGCATGAAGCCTTGCGCTTCCTTGCGGTGCTACGTCGCTTTGACATGGCCTAAAGCCGATGCATTACCCCTACCTGGGAGACTTATCATAGTGTCACACTACTGCAGCATGAGGTCACAGCCTCTTTGTAGTGCCATTCTACCCAGCATGAAGCCTAAGGCTTCCTTACGGTGTTACGTCGCAACGACATGGCTTGCAAGGTCGAGGCTTTACCCCTACCTGGGTACCTCATCGTGGTGTCGTGCCACTATAACATGGGGTCACCCTCCCCTTTGTAGTACTGTCTACAACTTTTTAATTTTATCATACAGCATTAGGCTACCAGCCTATTTGCGGTGCTACGCCTCTATAACTTGGCTTGCAAAGCCGAGGCATTACCCCTACCTGGGAACCTCATGGTGGAGTCATCCCACTGTAGCATGGAGTTTTACTCCTTGTAGTGCTGCGCTACCATGATTCCTGTAAAGCACACTAGGCATTCACTCTGCCTGAGAACTTCTTAAGGCATTTAAGCCAACCTCAACACAGGATCCATTTTTCGCAGAAAACACATAGTATACAATAGTGGTTATGGGTTCGTAACTCTTCCAAGTTCCCAAAAACAAGTACCCACTGTTACCTGATAGTTTTTGTTACGCCCCGATCCTGCAGAGTCCTTTCGTCCTCGCTTTGGCTCTTTTGGGATCGTTCGTCCTCGCGAAGGCGTGATGCCGTACAAGCCTAAGTTGCGCTTGCACAAGGCCAAGACATGAAGCAAGTCAAGATAGACAAGGTTGACAATACGCAGCAGAACGTATCACAGATAATTGAAGCAGCTATTTCAGGATACATGCATCGAACACAATGGTAACAAAAAACAATTCTCTTTATTAATTTCATTTGAACATATTACAAGCTTTCGATTCTCTCTGATACAATATTAAATTCTCTCAGAACTTTACAGATTACAATGATCCCGTTTCCATACATTACATCCCTTTATATACAAAACTAACTCTTGCAACAGATGTCATCTCTTGGCATCTCTTCTGATTTCTGGCTCCTGAGGATGAGGCTCGGGCTATCGCTTCAGACTATCCTTCTCGATGCATAGTGCACCTGCATACAGACTGATGGTGGATCAGTATATCAGCATACTGGTGATTGTGAACAAAGAGCTACATTTGTCTGAAACGATCACTGTTCATTTAGTGAGAAACGTTTCTTGTGATGTGATCTTGCTACTTTTTACCTATGTACATTTCATGCATACAGAGTCGGTTTACATCTCTTTTTGAAAACATCTTTAAAAAGTCAATATTTTAATTCTATCTTAGCTGCTATGCCTCCCACAGGTTCAGCTCGTCGCTAACCGCTGTGACTTGCATGGGTTCAGCTCGTCGCTAGCCGTTGTGACTCTTGGATTCAGCTCGTCGCTAACCGCTGTGACTCGTATGGGTTCAGCTCGTCGCTAGCCGCTGTGACTCTCTAGGGTTCAGCTCGTCACTAAGTGGATACCCCAATGCACATACAATATCAAATGAAACCATCATGCATCAATCGAACAAGTCATAAACAATTCTATCTTCTTTTCAAGCAGAAAACCGTTCTCTTTCTTAGCAGACAATGGGCAGATTCTCTTTTAAGCATACTCAAGATTATTGTCTTGTTATTAGCAACAATATTCATTCAAAAGCTTAGATTCTTATTAGGTGCAAGCGAATCATAAAATGAGACTTCGTCCACTCACCCAGATCAATCATTTTCTGTTGCAGAGCCAACAATTCGATCTTTCTGTTTATCTAGTGCCTTCGCGGAGCGGGGCATTACATAATTATCCACCGAAAAGAAGTTTCGTCCTCGAAACTTAAGAAGAAACTTACGATATCCATAGCAGCGATAGTCCTCATCCTTTGCCAATATCAATCCATGAAATCGCAATTCAGATTATGTCAAAACTCTTGTTCAATCAAGTCTTTCAATCTCAATCAATTAAATCGATAAAACATGTGCCAGCATTATAAAAATATTTACGGACTTATTGTATGGAACGTTCATCTCATTGATGATATCAAGCAGGCAAGAAAATTTTGGATCAGGAGAACATGTACGAATTCAATCGAACAAACAATTGGCTAGAGGATCGTGTTACTCTGATACCATTCTGTCACGCCCCGATCCCGCAGAGTCCTTTCGTCCTCTCTTTAGCTCTTTTGGGATCGTTCGTCCTCGCTAAGACGTGGTGCCGTACAAACCTAAGTTGCACTTGCACAAGGCCAAGGCCTGAAGCAAGACAAGATAAACAAGGTTGACAATACGCAGCGGAACGTATCGTAGATAATTGAAGCAGCAGCTATTTCAGGATACATGCATCGAACACAATGGTAACAAGAAACAATTCTTTTATTGATTTCATTTGAACAGATTACAAGCTTTCGATTCTCTCTGATACAATATTACATTCTCTCAGAACTTTACAGATTACAATGATCCCGTTCCCATACATTACATCCCTTTATATACAAAACCAACTCTTGCAACAGATGTCATCTCTTGGCATCTTTTCTGATTTCTGGCTCCTAAGGATGAGGCTCGGGCTATCGCTTCGGACTATCCTTCTCGATGCATAGTGCACCTGCATGCAGACTGATGGTGGGTCAGTATATCAGCATACTGGTGATTATGAACAAAAAGCTACATTTGTCTGAAATGATCACTGTTCATTTAGTGAGAAAATATTTCTTGTGATGTGATCTTGCTACTTTTTACCTATGTACATTTCATGCATACAGAGTCGGTTTACATCTCTTTTTGAAAACATCTTTGAAAAGTCAATATTTCAATTCTATATTAGCCGATGTGCCTCCCACGGGTTCATCTCGTCGCTAACCGCTGTGACTCGCATGGGTTCAGCTCGTCGCTAGCCGCTGTGACTCTTGGGTTTAGCTCGTCGCTAACCGCTGTGACTCGCATGGGTTCAGCTCGTCGCTAGCCGCTGTGACTCTCTAGGGTTCAGCTCGTCACTAAGTGGATACCCCAATGCACATGCAATATCAAATAAAACTATCATGCATCAATCGAACAAGTCATAAACAATTCTATCCTTTTCAAGCAGGAAACCGTTCTCTTTCTTAGCAGACAATGGGCAGATTCTCTTTTAAGCATACTCAAGATTACTGTCTTGTTATTAGCAACAACATTCATTCAAAAGCTCAGATTCTTATTAGGCACAAGCGAATCATAAAATGAGACTTCGTCCACTCACCCAGATCAATCGTCTTCTGTTGCAGAGCCAGTAATCCGATCTTTCTGTTTATCTAGTGCCTTCGAGGAGCGGGACACTACAGTTTTCCAGTTAGTGGTCCTTCCTTGAACCGAAAGTTAGATGTCTAGTTGATTTCTCTTTGAACTAATAACATAAAACTTTGTGGTAGGATTACAAAAACATACTATCAGAATGCCTTCAAGCCCATCTACCCTGTTATGTCTTAAACCAGCTGACGCTTGAGGCCCTTCGTAAACGGATCCGCCAGGTTCTCCTGACTTCAAACATCGATTACTGCAATGACACCTCACTTGATGAGATCGTTCATTGTCCTATGCTTTAACCGCACAGTTCTCTTCTTTCCGTTGAAGAGATCATTTGATGCCACCCCGCAGTCGCTTGGTTGTCGCAGTATATTGAAATTGCCGGTATCTGCGCTCCAACCACTGGAAGATCATACATGAGCTCCCGAAGCCATTCTGCTTCATCTGCTGCGGTATCAAGTACAAAAAACTCAGATTCCATAGAAGATTACGAGAGCATAGTCTGCTTCTTCGACTTCTACGATATAGTAGCTCCACCCATTGTGAAAATGAATCCACCAGTGGACCTCTCGCTCTCCAACTCTGAGCACCAGCTGGCATCACTGAAGCCTTCTACTACCGGCTGCTCTTCGCTGAAGTACAGTGCATATGTCTGAGTCTTCTTGAGATATCTCATAACACACTTCACAGCTATCCAGTGCTGAACGCCTGGATTGCTTATGAATCGACTCAGCATTCCTACAGCGAAAGCTATATCAGGCCTAGTGGCAGTAGTAGCGTACATTAAACTTCCGATGACGCTAGCGTACTCCAATTGCCTGACGCTTTCCTTCGAGTTTGGCTCCAGCTTCTGATCACTTTGGTATGGTGTATCAATTATGGGAAGATCATGATACCCATATCGAGTGAGCATTTTCTCAATGTAATGAGATTGTGACAGTGCCACTCCAGTGTCCGTTCGGATGATCTTGAGTCCCAAGATAATAGCATCCCCCAAGTCCTTCATACTGAACTTTGTCAAGAGGAACTTCTTTGCCTCAGTGACACAGCTTATATCCCTACCTAGGATTAGCATGTCGTCCACGTACAAACAAACGATGAATCCTCTTCTGTCAATAAATTTAGTATAGACACACTTGTCTGTTTTGCTGACCCTGTAGCCGTTTGATCTGATAACATTGTCAAACTTCTCATGCCATATTTTGGGAGCTTGCTTTAAGCCGTATAGAGATTTTACCAACTTGCAGACTTTGTCTTCTAGGCCTCTGACGACAAATTCTTCTGGCTGTTGCATATAAATCTCCTCGGTCAGCTCGCCATTCAGAAATGTTGTTTTCACATCCATCTGATGTATCACCAGTTTGTGTATTACTGCAAGGGCAATCAACAATCTGATGGTTGACATCCGTGTTACTAGAGCATATGTGTCAAATTAGTCAATCCCCTATTTTTGAGAAAACCCCTTGGCCACTAGCCTAGCTTTGAACTTGTCAATGGTTCCATCAGCTTTCATCTTCTTCTTGAAGATCCACTTGCATCTGATAGGTTTTGCTCCTTCGGGTAAATTAACTAACACCCATATGTTATTGGAGGTAATTGAGTCAATTTTATTGTCTATTGCCTCCTTCCAGAAGATAGCATCTCTGGTCTTCATTACCTCATCATAAGTAAGCGGATCTGCTTCCACATGATAGGTGACGAAGTCATCTCCGAAGCTCTTCGGCCTCCTTGCTCGTTTCGTCGACGGCTCAGCGAGTTCTGGTTCAATTGTTGTTTCTCCACCAACAACTTCATCTTAGACTATTGGTTCATATGAGACCTCAGTCTCATTTGCATCTATATCATTCTCTGAAATATCTGGGAAAATAATATTTTTGTGTCATACAAACTTGTCTTCAAAGTATTCAGCATCGCAAGATTCGATGATATGATTTGACTCAATGTCAAGGAATCTCCGGGCATCACTCTTCTCGGCATATCCCAAGAAGATCGCCTTCGTAGTCCTTGTCACCAGCTTCTGAATCTTCAGATATGGGAGCTTCATATAAGCCAGACACCCCACACTCGAATAACATTCAAGTTAGGTCTGACTTTGAACCAGAGTTCATGAGGAGTTATGTCAGAAGTTGCATAAGGCACTCTATTCAGAATGAAAGTGGCCGTTAATGCAGCTTCTTCCCAGTAACATTTTTGAAGACCTGCAGTTAGCAGCATTGAGTTCATTATTTCTGTCAACGTTCGGTTCTTTCTCTCTACTGCTCTCGTTAGATTTAGGAGAATACGGAGCAGTAGTCTCGCAGATGATTCCATGTTTTTTGTAGAACGATGCGAATTCATGAGACCGATATTCTCCGCCTCGATCACTTCTCAACATCTTGAGTTGTTGTCCAGTTTGCCTTTCAGCTTCGGCCCTGAACTCCTTGAACTTCTCAAACGCTTCGTCTTTAGATTTGAGCAAGTAGACGAATGCGTACTTGGAGAGGTCATCGATGAATGTTATGAAATACTTCATCCCGACTTTTGTAGAGAATTGTTTGAAGTCACAGATATCGGAGTGTACCAACTTCAGAATATCTGTGCTTCGATTGACCCGATGAAAGGATTTTCTAGTGATCTTAGTCTGAGCACATACTTCACACTTCTCTACCTTACCCCTACATTTGGAGATAAGTCCTAGACTAGACATTTTGTTTATTCTTTTACAATGAACATGTCCTAGCCTATTATGCCACAACTCAAGAGAATAGTCAGAAAGAGCGATTGCATTTATTTTATTAGACTGGTTTACAAGCTGAATTTTAAACATCCCTTCGATTTGAAAAGCCTTTCCAAAGTATGTTCCCTTCTTGGACATCACCATCTGACCAGCATTAATGTCCATCCTCAAACCTGCGTTGCTAAGCAGGCTCCCAGAGATCAGGTTCTTGGCAATCACCGGAACATGCTTTACTCCTTGGACCGTCAGAGTGTTCCCGGAAGTGAGTTTCAGCTCCACAGTCCCGATCCCCAGAACTTCAGCTTGGGCCTGGTTCGCCATGACAACCTTCTCAGAAGTTGGCTGGTACATGATGAACCATTCCTTCCCAGAGCAGACATAGCATGTCGCACCGGTGTCTATCCACCAGTCAGAGTCAGCCCCCTCAGTTGTGACCTGAGCGATCATAGCAACGAGGTTAGAAACCAAATAAACCTTACTAGGCTCACCTTTCTCTTATTGTTTGGGCTTGGATCTGTATTCACTCTTGTAATGGCCCTTCTTGCCACATTTAAAATAAGTCACATTGGACTTGGGCTTCTTCTGTTTGAAAGACGGTCCCTTCAGTGAGAAGCCGTCTGCTTCCCCTTGGAGTCTCTTGTCTGCACCAGATTGGCCTCGGCCAATTGTTTGGACAAAGCGTCCATCTTCTGTTGAGAACGCATCTCGTCCTCAACGTAGATTTCTTGCAAGAGATCTTCCAGACTGATCTCGAGTTTCTTTCGATGCATTCTTGCATAGAACGTATTCCATCCAGCAGGAAGTTTCAAGACGATCCCTCCAACGACAAACTTGTCGATGAGGGGCATCTTTTCATCGTCCAGTTTCTGACAAAGTTTCAGAAACTCCTTCACTTGAGGAAGCATCGCCTTCTCGTCTTCAAAGAGCCACTTGTGATATTTTTCGACGAAAAATATCTTACTTCTGTTTTTGTCTTCCTCGTACAACTTTTCTACAGACTCCCATATTTCTCTGGCACTATCCTTCTTTGAGTAGGATTCTGCCAGGGAATCCTCCATAGCATTTAGGATCAGAAGCCTACAAATGCTATTCTCCCTTCTCCATTTGGACTGAAGTTTAGTAGCCGCAGTTATAGCGACAACAGACCCAATATCTGGAACAGTAGGTTCCACTTCAAAGAGCACATGATCAACGTCTCGGAGTTGAAGGGTGAGAAAGACCTTCCTCTTCCAGACTTGATAATGCTCTCCATCAAACTTTTCCAACTTGCAGTAGTCAGTTTGGAGGAGTGAAGCATTAATTTTTTCTATCGTACAAATCTTGCTTTGAGATTGTTAGTCCCGAGGCGTGGATATAGATGAAAAATAGGAGTTCAGCAAGCCTACAGAATAGGTGCCACAAATTGAGGAGTTTAGCAAGCCTACACAGTAGGTGCCATAAAATGAGGAGTTTAGCAAGCCTACACGGTAGGTGCCACAAAATGAGGAATTTGGCAAGCCTACACAGTAGGTGCCATAAATGAGATAGATCTCAAGAACAAAGTTAGGCCTCCCTACTCAGTAGGTGCCTTAAAACCTGAAGAACGAGTTACAGAGAAACATAAGAAGAAAAAGAAGAGGAGGATTAAATCTGCTGGGGGTGTAAAAAATACCGTTGCTCAAAGCAAGATTCGCCTCTATACGATCCGCTTCCAGGAACCAGCAAGTTCAAGAGAACTTCTGGAACGCTCGTCAGTCAATATTTGTGACTTGAACGGGCTTCCTGAACTTTATGGACTCCCTTAACTCTCTTCTTTGGTGCATCTTGGAAAGGAGGCAAGGGGGCTCTATTTATAGAGTGGAGTGAGACCTGTCACGACCGCACACCGCTTTTCGGACGCGAGCTCGTGAGCAAGCCAGCTACGTATCGAGCGGACTGCAGCCCGGCTCGAGTACGTATAAGCTGTCCAGAGTAGGGTATCATGTCTAATTTAAACTATATCTCAATCCATATGAATCATATAAACAAGAATAAATAAGTATGGGTCATGGTCTCAGCCCATTAGCATATTGTTCGATTAGACTCCAAGAATGATTATGAGTCTATAAAATAAGCCGAATATATCATAGTACGGAATATAAGGTACGAGAAGATAATAAAGAAATATCACAAGCAAATACATGTATCATACATCGCAATCCTCTACCATCCTGTTCTGCTAACTAACTCTATGCAGTCGCTAAACCTGAAGAGATCATCAAGTCCTCAGAGGACTAGCAAGATACATAAAACATGCCTATCTAACAGTTTAATCATACAATATAACCAGGGTATAACAGGAACTAGACATGAGACTGATATGGCTACTAACATGTAGCTATGAACACGGATACGGGATCAAGTATGCATAAATAAACTGCTGGAAGATCAATGGAATACCAACCCTCGCCCCGAATGTGGACTCGCAGGTCAGTTTCAAGACAAGTCACCCTCGCCCCGTATGTGGACTCGCAGGTGCAAAGGACAACCCTCGTCCCGTGTCTGGACTCGCAGGTTGTGGGAAAGACAAAAGAATAGTAGTTCACTCACACATACTTGCAGACATGACTCAGTCAAGATAGAGGTGAAGAATGGTACAACTCAGTCATGACACAGGTAAGGACAAATCTAGCATGATCCATAACGTAAACAAGCCTGGTATAACTACATTATCAAGCCATGAAATACTGATATACAAGCAAGACAATAAACTGGTAGACGCGGTATCATATAAATCTATAACAAACTAAGGTAACTAAAGATAACATACTAAAACAGGTGTACTATAAGCATGAAAATAAACTATAGAGGGAGGCAATGTATACTTGCCTGGAGGTTGTACACAGATCCAACAAATACATAGTCAACTGGTAAGCCATACAGTCCAAGTCATCACAACTGTCTCCGAAAGCTGAAACAAACATTGCCAACATTCTCAGAATAGTCAAATTAGCTAGGATTGCCTGTCCTTAAGTCCAATTCTGGACACAGGGGCAAAAAGATAATTTCGGGCCAAAATGGTGTCCGCCGTTGGACCCGCTTTGCACCGAAAAGTGTGCCAAGGTCAATGGTCTCTAAAGTCCTCAAACTACATGTCTACAAATCTGGTTTTTCGATACGAATCCAACCGTATGTCCAAAGTTGGATTGCGACGGACCGTGCACAAAATCACCCGTTGAGTCGGACCGTGGGGCCCGCAAAACGGCGGTCCGATTCAACTATCTCAGAATTGGACCAAACTTGGCATACAGGACCAAAAAAAAGATACGGTCCAGTTGGTGCAAGTTTCGTCTCGATCTGACGAGCGTGCACAAATTAATTGGAAAATTTGCAAAGGGTCCGATACGGTAAATTTTGACGGATACGCATCAAATTTGTCACGCACACGCGACCAATTTGAATTCCGTCAAAGTCTACACGACCACGAAGCCGTTACACACCTTTCGATACTTTCGGTTCGTGACCACGTCGCCCGGATTAGCGGGACGTACGTCGTATCGATGGAATTTGTGTTTTCGAAAAACAGTTTTTCAGTCAACTTCGAAATTCGATTTTTTGACGCGTAGTCGATGATTTCCAAATCCACAAAAAGGGTCATGAAGCCCTATAGGTTGTCTAGGTCTGTATTTAGTTTGTTTTTGAAAATGACTACTGGTTGGTTCAATAACAGCCTTCCAAGTTAGATCCCAAAAACAGTTCTAATACTCTGTTTTTAATGGTTTTTCGTGAACTTTCAAGAATTTACCCAATTAATCTTGAGCAAAATAGATCAATCTAATTGCAAGGTTACGTAGGTGGTCAACTAGGCTATTATTAGAATTTTACGGGTTGAAGAATCGTTGGACGATGAGGAAGAAAACTAACTTAAAATATAGTACCTGTGCGGGTTGCTACTGTTGCTGGTATCGCGGCTGCTGTCGCCACCCGCGCGCGCGCGCGTCTGCCGGCCGGCGGTGGCGTGCGACGGCGCCGCGGTGGCGCGCGGCCGCCTGGGGGTCGAGGGTGGTCGCTTGGTTGAAGAGTTTAGGGTTTGCTCTGTTTTCTCGATCTCGGTATATATGTGTACGTGCGTGTTTGCAAGGCTCGGGTCTGTGCTCATTACAGGCTTGGGCTGGGCCGTTCGGGTCTGTTGGCTGTTATGGGGTTGAGTTTGTGTGTGATTGGGGGGCCTCAGCTGTGCGGTTTGGGGCTGGTTTGCTTCTGCTATCCTTTTTGCAAACATGCAGCAAACCCATTTCGAGAGATCCAAAGTTTATCATTATTATTCTTTTCTTCTTTTCTTGGAAAGCAGCAGTAATACCAAGTCAACAGCACGTGTGGCTGTGCTTCCTAGCATACATGTTTTATTTAAAAAACATTCATAATAGCCTCCAACTGATCATATAACCAATTTCTCAAGATCCTAAGGCCTTGATACATTAAAAATAGCAAATTCAGATTGCAATCTCATTTCTAGTTAAGCCAAGCTGACATATTCATAATTTGGTAGTCAATATCAAACCCAAGATTCAAGTAAGGGCAAATTCAAGAATCCATGTTCAATAAAATGGCAGTATCCTGGATCAACCCACCACATGCAAAGGCTAAGTAGAGGAAATGCTAAGTGGCTTACACTATTTCCTCCTTCCCATAAGTCTCAAGACTCTCAACACCATTTATCCTCATAACTAACTAACCATCCACCAGAAGACAATCCTTAGTTTATCACAGCATTATGTCAGCTTAGATGACCTTAAACCTTGTTAGGCATAAAAGCTTTTACATTTTAACTACTGATGAAATACAGCTTCTTTTGGACATCCTTTTACTGTACGTAGCATCCCTACATGGGCTTGGGCTGGTTCGGGTCCAATCCGGGCTAAATTGGAATAACCGAATTTCCTAAAAGTCAATTAATATTAATAATGAATAATTAAACTATTTAATGGTCATGTCACAACTTAGCTTGGTTTTCCTAGTTAGGACATCGTAATGGCTCGGCCTTCCCTGACATGGCTAATACACTAGTCAAGGCACGCCACTGCACTATCCGTGCCACGATTTCTAGTCGTCTTGTACTCCAAATCTTAACCATGGCTAAAGTCACCTACCGTAATAATTAACTAAATAATTATTTATAAAAATCTAAAAATTGCCATTTAATAATAAAAAATAATTCAACAATTTCCGGGAAGGGGAGCTACAAGACCTCACCATCTCTCATATCCGATGTGGGACTAAAACACCAATACTCTAAAATAGAGTTTGATATTTTACATCATCCCACAATCAACATAGTCGAGTGCTAGCCCACGCCTTCCTCCCGAACACTCCCGTGCATGCACGAGACAACCTGGAGTTCGTGTCGAGTTCGATCCTGCACAATAAAACTCAACTTACATCCTTGTTGGAATTAATCATTTTTCTTAGTGAAATCACCCACATGGTTACCTCCTTAGGGTCACCACCCCATGTGCATATCCCAACAATACATACACATATATATGTTGAGATAACTCATGGTGCTTTTCCAATATGGGACTAAACTTTACAAAGCATGTTGAGAGCAAGCTCTCTTCATGTCAAGGAGCAAGAGCACCAACATAAACGTTACAGAATTTCTGCAACAACACATAATATGATGGGTATGAAGAGTTTTTGGCCTATTATAACGATTTTTATCATCATGCGTTATATATTATTCACACATATGTAACGTTGTTACACGCAAACGTTATAAAAAATGGTAAAAAAATTAGAGCGCACGCTCGAATGCCCGCTCAAACCCGACCCCCCTCCTCCAAATCAAAACCCTCAGTTCCTTTTTTCCCCCCTCTCTCTCCCCCTATTTTCCTTCTCATCTCCTCTTTCCCTCCTACAACAGCCCGAAAACCCTAGCCCTAATTTTTTGTGGGGTTTTTAAGGAGGAAAAAGAGGAGGGAGTGAAACCTCACACCTGGCTACTTCTTTATCGGCGCCGTCCAGGCCAACTCCTCCCTGGAGGACCACGACAGGTGCTCATCTCTCCCTCGATGACCTACGTCGGAGTCTACGACGGCCACGGTGATATTTTTCCTCCTCTCTTTAGATCTAGGTTTTCCAAACCCTAATTTTTCCTTTGTACTTCCTCGAGCTCGAATCCTAATTTTCGATTTCGAACATAATGTGGTCGAGATCTCATTACGGAAAGGACGCAGGCGCCGGAGACGTGGAGTCCGGCCGGTGCATGCTATACCCGACGATGCTGGAGGGAGCTCCGATGTGCGTTCATAAGGAAGATCGACGCCATCCTCGCTGTCAGCTCCTCCTTACCTTTAATGAAAAACTCGAAGCTTGCAAATCAGAAGAATATGTTAGCAGGAAACTTGAGTGCTTTGTAGATGTTGATTCTATGATACATATATCACTTTATATTAGCGAAGTTCTTATTATTTTGTATTCTTTCAGAAATGAGAATTCATTAGTTTAGTCCTGAAATTTGGGATAGAAGGCCTTATTTACTTAGAAACCAATTTGAGATTAGAAGAAATAATTGATGTCCAAACAATTATTTTGGACCTTTTATAAGTGTCTAATCTATTGCTTTTCACAAGGTTTACAGAGACACTCAAACTTTTTAAACTTGTCATATAGCCTGCCGTGTAAAATATTGTCCAGAAGTGGTATGGGACAATTTCATTTATTCACTTTAATGAAAAACTCAAAGCTTGCACATCAAACAATATGTTAGCAAGAAACTTGAGTGATTAGTAGATGTTGATTCTATGATAAATATAGCACTTTATATTAGAGGAGCTCTTATTACATTGTATTCTTTTAGAAATGAGAATTCATTAGTCTAGTCCTGAAATTTGGGATAGAAGGCCTTATTTACTTAGAAACCATTTTGAGATTAGAAGTAAATAATGGATGTCCAAACAAACTATTTTGGACCTTATAGAAGTGTCTAATATACTAATTTTCACAAGGGTTTACAGAGACGCTCAAACTTTTTAAATTTGTCATATAGCCCTGCTGTGTAAAATGTTGTCCAGAAGTGGTATGGGACAAATTTTATTGGTTATTCTAAAAGGATAAGATGGTTGAGAAAATGGAGAAGTTGGGGATAGTTTACTATTATCTTTAGAGATCGAAGAATGATAATTTCCATGATTTTAGTTTCCTATGGATTTCTGTGAAGAAATTATTCACATAGATGCATCTTCCTAACATTATTAGAGCGGAAGAGCCTGAACTTGGTAGACTCCAAGAAAACTCTACTTGGGTCAGAATTACTATCAAAAGAACAGGATTTAAACTCCTCCGGCTGATCGTGCCCGTATCCAACACATATTGGATAGTATATTTTCTTGATACTCTAATTAGTTATGGCCTGCCCAGAACATGGTTGAAGCCTTTGAAGTTGATATAGGCATGTTTTTTATGGTGCCAAATATATTGAGACTTGAAAAGTAACATTTTTTTCCAGTTATCTTTGTAGAACTGTTTGAACCTAGTTACCATCCAAACATGCTTAACTAGTTAACTATCCTTGCATCGTTCTTATCCTCGATTCATATTGTGTATGAACTTAGTATGATTGTACTTGTTTATGTGTTGCAGAAGGTTTCGGTCCATATTGGTCCAGTTCATATTGGTTATTCTTATCCTCGATTTATATTGGTTATTTTATCCTCGATTTTCGATGCTCTAGTTCCATTCATTATAGTGTGAGACAATTCTTAATTTTTGTGTCTAATCAATAATTTTTAGCAGAAACATATGCATATGTGTACAGGCAAGTGTGTAAAATGCATGTCTATACTGGGATTTTCTTGTATCATTTTGCAGATTGAACCAGTAAGCATGTAACTTATTATTTTTTATTCTAGTTATACCTTTTTAGTATAGACAATGTGTATATTGTAATACATGATAGGCTAGCATATCCAAGTGGAACTAAATGTTGCTTGCAGGCAACACTTTTGTCCTTATATAATTATTAATTACCTCATGCTAGCCCTTTGTTCTTTTCCTTCTAAACTTTGGTATTAGTCAGAGACACAGTTATTACTGTAAGACATGACTGGCTGGAAATCAGTTGAAAATATATATATTTTCTTGCAGGAACATTCTTCTAGTACTCTTACTAAATGTTAAATCCATTATCCTTTTTCCATCTTTTTCTTATCATTCATGTTACTCCTACATATATGCTTTTGGGTATCCATCTTTCAATCCTTTCATCTACTTGTGTACATATCTTATGTATGTGTGTGCGTCCATCAGTAACTGAATGAATGTTACACACAAATAGATATATTCTGACTCAGCATATATGTTTTTTGGCCTCCATCTTCCCGTCTGTCCCTTTGAAACATGTGTATCTTTATTGTGTATATATGTGTGTGTAAAGGACGATTTCAACGGGCACTTATTAATTTTGACATAGGGAGAAAGGATGAACACAGATGTAAGTAAAGGATATTCAGTCCCCAACCATGCTCTTTCAATTACACATCATTGATTTGTGAGTGTCAAGGTGGTAAAAGCTCAAAGGAAACATCTATACGCTAAGGGTCTGACCTGAACCTAAACTGCTAAACCCAACAAGAGTAAAATCTGACATAAACTTGATTTGCTAGATGCTTTGCCTATGGGTTTGGACTTTACATGGATCCCACCTATTGATAGTCATTTTCTCTATGCTATGTTCGGTGTTCTATCCTTCAAGTCCTTGTGCCTTCCTGGACCGAAGCCGAAAAATTATCCTTTCCTGTGATTTGGGATCCATATATACTAATGCAAGGTTTTATGTTACCTTATCATAAAAGCACAGCTCATGTCTCTTGTGATTTGGGATCCATATATACTGATGGTTTTATACTTCTATTTTTAATGTTCTAAGCTTGCTCCTACCTAACAGTAAATATTCTTGATATTATAGAGGCTGCAGTAAAAGGCCAATGGATGTACCATTCGCATAGCTGCTGTTGGCATTCACGTGATAGGGAGATCTTTTGCAAATTCTTCATATTTTTGCTTGAGATGGGAACTGAGTAATTGCGAGGAGCTAGCTCACCGGAAAGGAACTGAGAGTTTTAAGAGCTAATCCTGGAAAAGGTATCTAGTTCTGCATAATACATTAGGACAGGTCAGTACTGATTCTTCTCACTTTATTCAATATCAATTGTATTTTAAGTCACTTATGAACTTTGATTCCCGAAAAGATACAATCTTCTATCATTCACTTTTTTATGTTCTAAGGATGGTTAATTTTGGATTAGTTAAACTTCTTATTTATTCTATAATATCCAATTCTTCTCTTTTGATTCATAATTGTAGTATACCTTTTTATAAGAGGCAATAATATCTGGATAACTATGCTCTGAAGAAGCATCCATGGCATCGTTAGTCAGGTTTTTATGCCCTTCTTGATAGTATTAAGGAACAATTATGGCTGGTTGCTTTTAGATTGTTACAACATCGACATATTATCTAAAAGTATCCATGCCTTTAGCTTCAGTGCTCATTCATGTAATCATCATAAATTATCTTCCAAGCTTTATAACATCCTTATGAATTGTCTGTGGTGTATGAACCAATGATGAAAAGCTCAAGAAAAGGATTCACCAAGTTTTTATTATTATCTTCCGAATTAACATGAAGATTTGGTGGCAAGTTTCTACCCTAGCAGTTAAGAGCACGAGATAGCTTTACTGTAATATATTGAAGGTTAGTTGGCATATAGTTGAGCCTAGCCTACCTTTGTTACTCTAAATCTTTTCTTATCCCAAATGTCTTCTAGTATACGCCCTACATTAGATGGTTTTGCTAAAGCCATGACCAACCATATTTTGGAAAAGAATATTTGTTTGGAAGCACAGATAAAATTCCCATAGATGCTACACAATTATAGGCCTGTACATGACCCTCAGATCTACCTTCCTTAAATTGAACCAAAATTCGTTTATCTCTGCATTAATTTTCTCTTTGGATTTATATTGATGCATTATTGGATATTACAGTTGGTGTCCGTATTAAGAATTGCTCCAAAATTTGCGCTATCAGTATTTGATCCTGAGGCAAAGGTATGAGATCTCTTTATTGCCAGCAGCTGTTGCACTGGGTTATATGGTCAAAGGTATGAGATCTTTTTATAGTAAGTTGCCTGAGTAATTAAGAGTTGGTTAGGAAAATTGGTTACTTCTAGGACTTGAAAGTTTCATTCGATAGGAGATGCCATGTCGTAATAGTAGAAGGATTGCATTTTGGCAGCGTTGAATAAAGTTGGTACTCTACTGTAAGATTTAAGGAAGTTTATGAAGAGGCGATGATGCGCTATCTGGTTTTATAGAATGCTGTCCAAAATTGACATTTTTGTTAAATAATTTATAGAAATAACGGTTTTCTGATATGTGCTATCTGTTTTTAAAAGAAGCGATGATGATCCTTATCAGACTACTAATTTCCACTTAAGAATAAGATTTGGCTTTCTTTTTCCTCTCTTTCGATGGCATGGTGGCTCAGCTGCAGCCAATTTGGTAAGATGGAAATATTTATATTCTGATGGAATCTCTCTTTATTCATTCATTCATTTGTTTTTATCAATATGGGATAATGACAACAATGTGAATTCTCATTGAGTGAATCTCTACTGTGATGGCGAGGCATGTTCCTGGAGCCATTTGTCGATCTGAGCCTCTTATCAGTCTTCTTTCTTTTCTTTTTTTTTGAATTTTTACATGTGCTTCTATCATTTGTCTGTCTTCTGCATATAGTAAGTAGTCTTGATTTTTCAAAATAAAATTGCTTTGTGATGACTGGTTAGTTCTGCATATAGTTAGTCTTGATTCTTTTCTTTTAGCCTATATATTGAGATATCTATTAGTTGACACCAAATATATATATTTTTAGTTGACACCAAAAATATATAGTTGAATCTTGTGTTTGTTATTTTAGAATAGGATTGTGAATCTTGTGTTTGTTATGTTTGTTATTTTAGAATAGGATTGTGAACCTTGTGATGCTAGTTTTGCCTTTTACTTTGCTCTCTTCCAGTTATAGTTATAATGTGATTATGTGATATTCTACTAACTACTAGATTGGATTGTTATGTTGTTTATTTTTTAGTTTATAGTGGATAGCCCTTCCAATTCTAGTCCTCAAGATCCAGGTCCTCTCTCTCTCTCTCTCTCTCTCTCTCTCTCTCTTTTCTTCTTCTGTTCTCTCATGAAAATATGTAGTTCACAAGAAATTATTGCTTCCTATGTGCAGACATTCACACTCAAAGTGACTATACACTTTTGAAGGGATGTCACAATTTGGTGTTGGCGAATGATGTTTCAAGGTTTTGAGGCCGGACGCCCTAAAAGGGAAAAATGTATATATTTCTGGATTTTGAAATGTAATGGTGATATGTTGGTGAAACAAAAATTGAAAAAAGGGTGATATATTTTGAAATGTAATTAAGATGATGCGATATTTGGATATTTTTAATGAAATATTTCAAATGTTAGTTAAATTTCATATTTCTGTTGTCTCAGGAAAGTAATATTCTTTTTATAACGCATTGAATTATGAGCATTGACAGGTGATATATATTTGTGTGAATGACAAGAACAGAACGTTAGAAAGTGTCATGTATAAATTCTTTTTATAACGTTTCATGAACGCTTTCTGAATAGTTTCAGAACCAGATCATTTTAGTAAGCGTTATGTATATATAACCTATTCATAATGCTTTAGGATAGATACGTTATATATAATGATAAGATTAATGTCGTTTTCAAATTTAGTGTTATATATAATTGACTTAATTATGTCGTTTTTAATAAAAAAAGTATCACATAAGTGTAAGTCATATATAACGTTTTTTTAAAACTTTTATAACACTCGTGTTCATGACAGTTTCCTTCTTCAAAAAAATTGTCATAAATTGTCATATATGACGATTTTTACCCATCATAAAATGGTATTTTTCTTGTAGTGAGACAACAATGGATGAAATAAATTATAGCAATTGAAAGGAATAATATATATATATATATATATATATATATATATATATATATATATATATATATATATATATATACACAAACTTGCTTCCTCCTCCTACCTGCTCTCCTATGGCTCGATGACTCCATCCCCCTCCCGCAGGCGGCGCCGGGGCAGAGCTGTCCCGAGAGCTCGCCGGACGAAGAACCCTCTATCCCCCCGTCGGCAGTCGAGCTGGACCCCCGCCACAGGCGCCTCAGCTTGCCCGACGGCGGCCACGCGAGAGCCTCCCACTTGGACGAGCGACCAACCAGCCCTGGTCGGCCGTGCCCTCGTCGGATAGCGCTGAAGCTCCGAGGCTCTTCCCCTCGCCCTTCAGCTGGTGCCGAGTGGAGGTCATCGACGGGAGCCGCTCCGTCCAGGAGTCGCAACCCCTCTCAGGTGGCCCCACCCCCCGACGATCCCCCACGGAACCCCCATCCCGTCCAGCTCGCATGGCCGGGCCGCCGAAGTCCAGACGGTCGTGAGTCCGGCCAGATACCGCCGATCGTGCCCGAGATTCGAATTTTGAAATTTGAAATCCAAATTTCCCCCCTCTCCACCCGAGAGTAGCCATGCGCTGACTCCCATCGTGGCGGACATGCGCCCACACATCAGTAGGGCGACTATGCGCCCAAGGTTAGCTATGCGCCCCCTCCCAGTTTTGCACCACCGCCTTCCCACGCGGGCGGATATGTGCCACTCCCTCATGGGGAGACCAGGCGCCCCCCACCGCAGGCCTATGTGCCCTCTTCGACGTTCCTGCACGGCGAATTGGCCCCCGAGCATGCGCCACCTGTAGGCGAGCATGCGCCCCCTCCTTGCCCATTCAACATGCACCCACACCCCTGATCGCAGACGGTCGCACGCTATCGCCTATGCGCCAGCCGCCACAACCAGCAGGCGACCATGCGGCCCCTAGCTCCCTCCCCTGTGCATGTGCCCACCCTAAGGAGGGGCACCTAACCATGGTACCTGAGAAAGGGGGCTATGTGCCTACACCCTCCAGTCCTCCCTTACAGCCTGGGCAGTTAACACCTGTTCATCCCGCCAGGGCCACAAAAACCCTTTCCTATGAGACGATTTTGCAACCAGACTGCGTGTCGAAGCATCCGTCCCAGACAGAGGATACCGTCCTGCCAGACATTGAGCTCCCGAGCCCGACTGGCGGTCAGAACATCTGTGTGCCGTTCTCCTCCGCAGAGATATCCTCCTTATCTACCTGCTTCGCTAGAACTTTCGTGTTGAAATTCCCCGTTGGATGTCCCAAGATTACCATTGCCCATGAAGCTATCGCAGGATGGGGTCTGGCATCAGCCTACAAAGTTGCCCCGTTGGATTCTAAACACATGCTATTCCACATATCCTCCGACCCCGACTACTCTTTAGTATGAGCCAAAGGCACTGCCAGCATTGGCACCCACAACGTCAAGATTGCCAAATGGTCCCCCGGATTCAACCCTAAAGTAGACTCGTCGATAATCTCGGCATGGATCATCCTTCCTAACCTTCCGCTCGTCTGCTTCACCCCCCGCTACGCTTAAGGGAATCGCCAACTCTTTCGGAACCCTCATGGCGATCGCAAAATAAACCTGATCCCTCTCCAAAGGCAACTACGCGAAGATTTGTGTGGAGCTTGACCTGTCGTCGGACCCACCCACACTTATACAGATTGACCTTGGAGGACAGACACACCTTCAGACTCTGGAGTATGACAACTGCATCATCTTCTACAAGCACTGTTAGACCAGAGGAGATCTCACAAAATTTTATTTCAAGGCTAACCCGTAGCTCAAGAAGAAAGTCCCCCGTAAGCCGCAATCCCTCAAGTCGCAACCCCAAAAGGCGACCCAAGTCATCGCCTCTTCCCCCATCCTTCCCCTCCCTAACTCCCACCGCCACTTTGCTGACAGCGATGGCTCCCTCAGCCCCCGATCCTCCCCCCAACCGGCTAAAGCTAACTCCCCGACCATCCTTCTCAACAACAAGTTTGACATCCTCACCTCCACATCGCCAAACATCTTTCAAGACAGCCTCTACCCGACGGGACCCCTCCTGGTGAGCGAGAGAAGTCCGCAGAAGTGCATCCACACATAGCAGTCTCACCGGCATATGCAGGAGAGAATCAGTTGCCATTTATCATCCATCCAGCATCAAAGCCCCTTCCACCGCCCCCGGATGCGTCCCTGAGATCGACCCGACGACGTTAGGCGTCATCCCTACAGACAGGCTTATGCAGGCCATGGATGCCGGCTTCTTGGACCTCGGCAACCCCTTCTGTGCTTTGGCAGATATCGAGAAGGACGTCAGCTCCCCCTCGACGAGGGCTACAGGCAGCATAGGCCGTGACTCATCCGAGTCGGCCTACAATGACACAGTTAAGTCGTCGAGAGCCACCAAAACCTCCCACAACAAGAAGAACAAACAAGCCCTTGAGCCTACGGCCATGACCACTCGGTCAGCCACTAAGCTCAACACCCACCCCCTTCGCAACTAGCCCAATGCTTAACATTCTCTTGTGGAATGTGAGAGGGCTGGCCAATAAACCTACCTTGAGAAGAATAATCGTCCTCAAGAAAACCCACCGGGTCGATATTATAGTTGTCATCGAGCCTAAAATCCCACAAAGAAAACTCAAATCCATCCAGCTACAACTCGACTTCCCGTCCGTGGTCGCCGGATGCCACGATATTTGGATCCTCTTCACCGTCGAATGTAAATTCGGTATCGTCAACGACTCAAAATAGGCGCTTTCCCGCTGGGTAGAGCACCTATCTCTTACATCTCGATCCCTCGTCTCGGCTGTCCACGGCAGCTGTGACCTTGCCGAATGCAAGATGCTGTGGGACACCCTAACGGACACTCGCATCCTCCTCAACAACCTTCCGTGGCTCTGTCTCAGAGACTTCAACACCATTTCGCACAGAGACGAAAAGTCAAGTGGCCGGCCACCACCCCAGCCGGCCATAAATGACTTCAACACCTTCCTCTTCAATGCCACTTGTCTCCCCTCCCTTTCTCCGATAACACATTCACCTAGTGTAAAATGCAGGAAGGCACCCGTAGGCAATATTCTCGCCTGGATCGAGCCTTAGTCGATAATCGCTGGGCCGACATGGACCTCATCTCTAACCTTTCCCACCTCAACACTACCAAGTTGGATCACTCCTCTCTCCTAATCGAGATCAACAGCAACTCCAGGCTGGTCAAAAAACCTTTCCGCTTCCTGGATTTTTGGAGATATCACCCTCAATTCAGGAACATCGTTGACTCCATCTGGAGGTCGGTTAGCAACCCCGACCCCCCTTGTCCGTATGGCAGTCAAGCTCAAAGCTACTAGAGGTGCTCTGTCGACTTGGAGTAAACTCGCTTTCGACAATATTTTCCAAGCGATTAAGACGGCGAAGGATGACGTCACTCGCACCGAGATCATCTTCGCCTCGGATAGATCGCCGGAGGCCCGTGTAGCACTCAACCTAACCAAAGCTCTTCTGAAGTCTCGGATTAAGATCGAAACAGAATTCTAGAAGCAGAAGGCCAGATGACTTGGGACGCCGAGGACGACAGGAATTTTGGCTTCTTCTACGCTTGCGTCAAAGGATGAAGAAATCAGCTCAAACTGCACTAGATCGCCGACGAGAACGGAAGGATCGTCAAAGACCAACGTAGCATCAACATGGCTGTCGCGAACTTCTACACCAAACTATTCTCCAAGGAGGCCGTCACTAAGGATTAGGTGTTCTTGGCAAAGGTCCCCATCTTGATCTTCGAGCAAGAGAACGTGTAACTCCTGTCCCCTTCCTCCAAAGAGGAAGTCAAGTCCGCAGTATGGGCCCTCAATGTACACAGCACTCCCGGACCAGATGGTTTCTCCAAAGTTTTCTTCTGCTCTTGCTGGGACATCATCGAATCTGACTTTTACGAGGCAGCAATGGCTTTTTTTCAAGGGACATGTTACCCGAAAGCCATCTCCCGCACCAACCTCATCTTAATCCCAAAAAAAGATAGCACAGAGACCTTCAAAGACTTCAGACCTATCAGCCTTTGCACCTTCACCAACAAATCATCTCCAAGATCATCGCGAACCGTATGTCCACTCTTCTTCCCAAGATTATATCCGAGGAACAAAATGGTTTCATCCCAGGACGGAACATCACTGATAACATCTTGCTTGCTCAGGAAATGAGTACTTGCATGAAGTTTCCGTCTAGAGGGGGAAAGTCGCCATTAAGCTAGACATAGAAAAAACTTATGACCGTCTAGACTGAAAATTCATGATTTAGGTTTTTCGAGGGTTCGGGTTCTCGAAGAAGTAGATAGATATCATCTTCAGATCCATTAGCAACTCTTGGTTCTCTACGGTCATCAACAGACAAGCAGAAGGTTTCTTCAAATCCAGTCGCGAGGTCCGTCAGGGGACCCTCTTTCCTCTACCATCTTCATCATCGCAGCCGAAGCGTTCAGCAGAAACCTTAATAGCATGGCTAACACCCCCCAAGTTCCACTACTTCCACACCACCGCTGGCTGCCCTCTAATCACTCATCTGGCCTACGCCGATGATATCCTCTTCTTCTCATCCGACGATGTCGGATCGGTAGAGGTAGTCTGCAGTACGCTTAAGAGATACACCAAATGATCAGGCCAACGAATCAACACAGATAAAAGCGTCATCTATACCCATCATAAAGCTGATAGGAGCTACTCGACTTCCCTCGCCAACCTAACCTCATTCTCTATCGCTTACCCGTCGTTCTCCTACCTGGGGTGCCCGCTGGTGTACGGCAAATCTAACTCGGGCATCTTCGACGGTATGGTGAACAAAATCAAAACAAAGATCGTGGGATGGCATAACGCGACCCTCTCCCCGGGCGGCAAGATGATCCTGATCAAGCATGTCCTATCCTCCATCCCCATCTACACCTTGGCCGTGTGTGCCCCCCCAAGAAGGTTATATCCTTGTTAGAATCCCTCTTTGCCAGCTTCTTTTGGGGGTATCGCGACGGCAAAGATAAGCACCATTGGGCCAGCTGGGATACCATGGCCAAACCAACCGAAGCGGGTGGCCTGGGCTTCAGCAAACTAGCTCCAATCATTGACGCCTGCTCAATGAAGCTGTAGTGGAAGGTCTGATCGAAAAACTCTATTTGGACTAGATTCAAGAAGGCTAGATACTGCCGTCAGTCTCACCCCGCAACGGCAGTCGCCAACAATCGTTCTTTCGCATCCTGGTGACGGATCCTACATGGCCGACACCTCGCAGAACCCATCATCCGCCTTCAGATTGGCAACGATAGCTCGTCGCTGCGCCACGAATGATGGCTCGGCAATGTTGTCCTTCAACCTTCCGTAACCACTCCCCCTAATTGTACCATCCGAGATTTATGGGACAGCGACTCCGGGTGGAGATGGGACCGGATCAGCGAGTGGCTGGGTCCGGCGGCACCGGCTGTCCTCGCCACAGCAGACGTTCAGCTCAATGACATCCCCGACGCTCTAACTTGGGCTACCACGCTAGGGGGTACCTTCATGTTGGCCTCCGCCAGGCGCGTGGTGAGAGGACCTGACGCGACATCTACGCTGATCGCCCTTTTTGGCATTCTTGCATTCCCAACAAATGGACTATCCTAATCTGGAGAGCTCACTGTAGGAAGCTCCCTACCGACGACTCCCTCACCTCCATCGGCTACAATCTTGCCTCTAAGTGTCATTGCTACTATTTGTACCACTCAAAAATCACCGAACACATCCTGGTCTCCGGCGACCTCGCCACTCGGATGTGGTCCAAACTCTCACGCCGTTGCGGACTTGATCACCGTGTAGGGGGCCTCAACGATCTCCTCGCCAGCTGGGGCAAATCCCATGGCCTTCAGATCATTGCGACCGCCGGAATTTGGGTTCTATGGAAGAACCGAAACAAATACAGATACGAAGGACGCCAATACAACCCCTCTCAGCTGATCTGGGAGGTCCTCTGTCAGAGTCTCAAGAGAAGCAGGCGTTGCACACACTCCGGACAGTTTCTGGATAGCGCTGTCCTAACCAGAGGTCCGGGCCAGGTAGTCCAGTTAGCTGCGTACGGCCTCCTTTTGGCTTTTGTTGTCTTTTTGCGCTGGTCACTTTTACTTGTATAGGCTTCGGCATTTTGCGTCTGATACATCAATAAAGCTTCTTCTTCTAATATATATATATATATATATATATATATATATATATATATATATATATATATATACTTGGGAGTTGACTGAGCTTCCATAAAGGCACAAGACAATTGGTATCAAGTTGGTATACAAGACAAAAATTAAAGAAGAATGACGAAGTCGACAAGTACAAGGCGCGCTTAGTAACCAAAGCCTACAAGTAAGTGTCTGGTGTGGACTACATAAAGTTTTAGCTCCTGTTGCACAACTTGATACAAATAGATTGGTGATTGCATTAGTGGCTCAAAACTCATTGTCTATCTTTCAACTGGATATGAAAATTGCCTTCTTACATGAAAAAATGGATGAACATATATTTATTGATAAACCTCATGGTTAAGTTAAGATTGGAGAAGAGCATAAGGTATATAAATTAGATAAGGCATTATACGGACTAAAACAATCTTTGAGAGCTTTGTATACTCATATATATGCTTATATTTCAAAGGTAGGTCTTTAAGAAATATCCATATAAGCATACTATTTATACAAAAATTGTAGATGGAGAAAAGTTGCTTATAGTATTCTTATATGTAGATGATATGACTTATACGGGAAACAATATGGCCATGTATAATTGAAAATATTAAGCAATCCATGATCCTTGAATTTATATGTCTGTTCTTGAGATGATGCACTATTTTTTTGTAATAAATGTTGTAAAATCACCTGCTGTAATTTTTTTGGGTAAAAAAAGAAATATATGCAAGAAATCTTAGACATGTTTGAAATGAAGGACTATAACACTGTAATTACTTTAGATGAAAGGGGATGAAGCTTGAGAAGAATCATGCAAGAAAAGGAGTTAATAGTACTCTCTATAAACAAATTATTGGAGGTTAATTTGATGTGTTAGAATAAATTCTTATATTACCTGGAAATAGAGTAACAAAAATAAAAGGATTATTGGTACTAGTTTATGGGAAAGTCTTATATGAAGCACTGCCCTAAGAGATTATTCGAGGTCTACGCACAGACTTATTCTCAAATTCTCCTAGAGGTAAAATGCTTGTGCTACCAGCTTTTCATCACTGCACACAACTTTGAGAAAGTGACCCGAACTTAGCTATTACCCCAAAAAATAGAATGCAACAACTAACATCAGCAACATAGTCAGAAGTAGGATCTTGATGGAGGCTTGTATAGGTATCTACATTAATTATATCGTGATAGATCGAGTGGAGGAATATTTATAATAAAAAAAGTTTGGTTAACTAGTTTATGAAAAAAAATGTAGGAGTAAGAAAACGTCTCGGAGAACCATTCATACCTTTGCTTTGGACTTGGTTTTTTCAAAACAACTGAACAACATTCCCTACCCAAAAAAAACCAAGTTCCAAAAAACATATATGACCATTACTAGAATATATAAGAGTAGAGTATTTATGGACAAATGAATACTATGCAATAGGTGTGATAGATTGCAGCCTTGGATCTCACTTAGTGACTATTATATTTATCTGAAGAAGTACTTGATGGACTATGCCTTGAATCAGACTTTTTGAATCTGGTTCAGACAATAACACACATAGTATGCTATAGGTTCTTGGATATATCAGGTGGCACTTTTGATTCGTCATGTGTAGTTTTTTCTTGTTTATGAGCATTGTCTGGGATTGTCCTGTCTAGTTACGGCCTTCAAATCTATCATATAGGTAAGTTCTTAAAGGATTGGTGATTGGTATCAACCCTGTATAATCATGCTTTGACCTATTAAGAGTTTTTTTGAAAAAAAAAGCTCATCCTAACCATATCACACTGGAACACTATCATCATAGGGATGGAGTATTATTGTACAACTTCGTACAATCATTTGGGCAATATTTTTGAGAATTTGATCTCATGGTCAGTGTTCCAGATTAGTTATCTAAGTTTAACTTGTTTTTACCCATTAGACTTGCTTTATGGGATCTCTAGGCAGACTTGGTTGGGTTGTCACAGTTGGTGAGTTACTTATGGGCTTAAACTCATCCCCCTCGATGATACTAGGATTAATTTTTTAGACAAATCTACGTCAAGTGGTTAGTAAGGTTCTTTTCTAACTTTATATAGTCAGGAACCACATGTTTGCCTAATAGGCTCTTTATTATTTGTATAGTTGCAGGTACTTATTCATCTTAGAATTCATAGAGTCATGATGCTTTAGCAGTTCTATAACAGATTGATTATCATAAAATAATAGGTACATAAATTTATAGAACATGTATGTGTATAATTTTTGAGTTATTCTGCTTTTGTACAAGTAATATCTAAAACTACCATTTCAGAATCCATGTTATTCCTTTGTATGATAGTTTGAAGATTCAACTTTAGAATCAAAAATTGGAGAATATGATATTAATTGATTAATAGAACTAAGAATGTATAATCTATCTTTTACAAAGTATTTTCCAACTGATAATTTATCTTAAATAGTAGTACTTTATTAGATTCTATTACAACCTTGTACCCTGAAGCTATGAATAGACTTATGAACTAGATTTTCTCTGACTGATGACACATGAAACAAATCATGGAGAGGTAGAATTTTCTTGATGTCATCTTCAGATCTACTCTTCATCTTCCTATAATATGTGTCGCTGAGTCATCTCCTAAGGTTACATCACTACCACCCAATTCTTGATAGTTTAAAAATAGGAAAGATCAAATAAAATATAAATATTAGCTCCATAATCCAACTACCAATCATCATAATGGTAAAAATACTGATTAAAGGTTGATAGCTCATAAACCTGAAGGAACTAGATAATCCATACATAAGCATGTTTGCTTAGGATTTGGCAATCCCTTTTTCTTTGAAAATGAGTCTTGATAGCTTCCTTATTTCTGTAGAAAGAGATGAAGGATAGATGATTTGTTTTGGTTTTCCTATGCAGTTTAGCCTTAAACCCAGTCTTAGGTTTGAATCTCACCCTAAGTTGTAGCATTTGCTCCCTAGAAATTTAGTTTAATAATTAGAAATTAATTTGGGATCATAAGGGTGCGTACCTAAGCTACAGGTCATATAAAGTCACTAGGGGCTCTAAATAGTCCTAATTGTGTTATTTCATTGTTTTAGAACTTCCTGGATTTGTTGGAAATTTTTAGATAATTTTATCTATAGTATTATTATTTTCATAAGCTTCAAGGATATTACAATAAGGGTACTTAAGGTCATTTTTGAGGCCAAATAATTTATTTGGGCTATATAAGCCTCAAACTATTTTTTAGAATTTTTATGGAATTTTTAGGAATTTTTTGGAATTTATTTGGAATTTATTGGATTTTTTCATAATTTTGTAATTAAATATCTATTAAAAATGCAATAACCCAGTCAGCAGCGGGGGGCCCACCCGTTAGCTACCGATGCTGGAAGGGGCAGGCCCACCCGTCAGTCTCTGAGTGGGCTGACCACGTGGTTTCCTAATATAGGAGATATTGGCTCTAGGCTAGCCGCTCAGACCCAAGCCGGCTCGACCCACAGCCGTAGGATCTGAGTGGGAGCAGCGAGATGACGACACGTGTCACCTTTAGCTGCGGCTTAGCAGCTCACCGCCTCTCCACTGCTTATATGTAGGTTATATTATTCCCGAAAACCTAAAAATCCAGCAGCTTTATTTGGAGAAAGAGTTCAAGTAGAGTTCTCGACTTCATGGAGCGATTGCCGGCAATCTAGACGTGCTTTTCGTGTGCCATTTTTTGGGTTATTTATAAGGGCACATCATATTTTGATCAGGGCTATCCCATTTCTATGTTTTATTTTTTTACAAGTTTGCCATTAAAAAAATTACTCAGGGCTATCCCATTTCTAGGTTCTTTTTTTTACCAGAACTGCCAGGAATTCTGGTAGTCCAACATACAGTCAAAACTGCCAAAAAACTGGACAGTCCTTTATTTTACTTGCTATGAATTAGGACTGCCACTATTTTTGGCAGTCCTATCAGTTTGTAGGACTGCCAAAAAATTGGACAGTCCTAGTCAACGCGGGTTTGGGTGCCATCGATCTTGAGTAAAAGACGAAGATGGTGGAGGAGAAGAGGAAGATGTTGGACAAGAAGAAGATGAGAAGTTGTTGCTTAGCGTTGGAGAAAATTATGGAGGGGAAGAGGAAGAAGAAGAGGAGAGGAATTAGGGTTTTGGAAGAGAGAGAATGAAATTTGGAAATGAAACAAAAATTTTGGGTTTGGGGGGGTGGTTGTTGGGTTTGGGGCAGCCCTATGATCAAACAAATGGGCTATCCTGAGTAAATTCCCCCAAAATCAAAAAATTGATGTGCCCTTATAAATAACCTTTTTTTGTTAGAAGCGTATCGAGGTTAGATTTCCGAATATCAATTTTTTTTTGGAATTTTGAGTATGAATTTTTGGATAATTATTTGAGTGTCGGTTGTCCAAAAATAGACGCGTCGTACGGTTTCAAGATTCTGAGGGATTCTGAACTCCAATACATGATCTGTTTGAAGTTTTGGAAAGCTGGCATAGAGATATATAACATATAATTTTTCCAAAAATTCAAAAGTTCATCTACTATTTTATTTTATTCGTAGAAGTCAGATTTGGTCAATGATTCATCGATTTGGTCACTGTTAGCCATAATGGCGATAACTTTTGATCAAATCATGATTTTGCGGCACAGTCGATTCCAATGCACATGTGGCACTGAAATCTACAAGGTTGCACACTCAAAATTTTGAGTTCATAACGTTTGACTTGTTAGTCAACGATATGCCTCGATTTGCGTGCCACGGGTCCCAAATTTGGAACTGTGACCGTCCTTGGCCCAAAATTTGTGTTTAGAATTTATTTCAGATTTAAATAGGTTAAAATAGGATTTTAGATGATTTATTCCAGAATTAAAATAGTATTAATTATGTTAACCCATTAGCCATTTAATAAGATTTTAGAGTGGGAATTGTAGATCTAACTTGTGGTTGTTTGTGCGACGGGGTTCGTGAGAAGATGGCATGGATTGATAGCTTCTAGGCCAAAGTTCATCTTATGTTCATCCTATGAAATCAATCCATCCAGGAGTCCAAATAAGTACTTGTTGACACTTTCATGTGCATTTACTTTATATTGTTGTACTTCACTTATACTGACCTTTCCGTGTCTTGACTGTTTACACACACAAGAGTTGAGTGATTGACCAGTGTTCATATTTTCTTATTGTTATCATGATTATTATCGTGACCGTGTCTACATAATTGTGAGGTATGGATATTAGAGGGGTACAATTACTAGGCACGTGGACAAAGCCCGATTGTATTGTTGGCAACTCTCCCGTTTACGGGAGAGGGCCGTTTATAACCTCATCGTTTGCCTAAGACGTCCATGTGTAGGAACGTCGTACATCTCATGACATGTGCACTATTATGGTTTATATGAGTTTCATTATCTTTTTCATGCTTGCTACTTCCTTTACTAATCTTCTATTGCATGATTTCTTGTTCATATTGTTCATGTTTTCGTTGATTATTGCTTTCCATGTTAGTGTTTTATTACTTTATATTGTACTTGTATCATGTTGGTTTAGACTTGTACTTGTTCCAATCCTGACTGGATAATCATTTTTCAGTTGTAGACAACGTGATCTGTCTGGAGGTTTACGGTGAGTATGTTGGAGACACGTAACGTACCCGATTCCAGCACTGATGCGATTTAGCATATTTCTTTCCTTATGGATTCGTATTAGTTAGCAGTTATAGTTATAGAGTTTTGTTTATTTGTTTTATTTTCCTCTACCGTGTTTGTTCTCGAGACTTTCTGAGTTGTAGTGGATTATTTGATAATTATAATAGTGAGACTATTGGATATTTTTGGTTATTACTGATGGCTCAGTTATGGATAATATATGTGTGTGTTGTACTTGTTATTGTGTTTGTTGTGGACTATTGTTATGATAGACAGTGTACTACGGTCGATGTTGTGACGTAGGCTGGCTTGGCCACGAACTCGTATCCCAAAAGTGGGAGCGGGTCGTGACAAGTTTTTATGGTGGCCCATGCAGGTCAATTTTGCAAAAGATTACGAACTCCTAGTAGTAATTAAGTTAGTCGTACTACTACGAGCCTAAGGATAGAATTGAAGTTAGATATTAAAATAATTCTATGAAACGTTTATATCATTAATAGGAATTTCAACCCTATGAGTCTATTTATCTTAGGATCTTCTTGTCTCTTATTTATATCCTGCTTAATTTTGTCCATGATTTCTTTGATATGTTTGTATCTACTGTTCTAACCATGTCCTTTCCTTCCTTATAGTTTGCAATGGTTAAGACAAGGCATAGTGCGATCCGTATGGGGAAAATGGTAGTTAACATATATGCTACTTCCGAACCCGAGGTATCGACAACAAAGAGTACTGAGTTCGTAGAGTCCTCTAACCAGCAAGAAGATAGAGTTAGTGCTAAGGATCTTCCACCACCACCACCAGAAGCCCCAGCCCAAGGAGTAACTATGGATGGAGCACATATCCTTGCGATACTCCAAGGCATGATGGAGACTCAGCAGAGGCACGCAGATATTTTGGAGGGGAGCATTGCAACACGGCAAGATTGTGTTGGTACTATTGATGGGTTTCGCAAGATGAACCCACCTCCTTTTACTGCCTCGGAGAAACCCATAGAAGTCACCAACTGGGTAGTGGAGATAGAGACACTACTAGAGGCATCAGAGTTGCCACCAGAGAAGTAGGTAAAAGCGGTTAAGTTGCAACTCAAGGGCAATGCACATCATTGGTAGGCTACACAAGAAAGATGGTTGGGCAAGAATGTGTCATGGAAAGAGTTTGCGGACCTATTCAACACCATGTTCTTCCCCATGACAGTTCGAAAGGAGCTGTAGGATCAGTTCATACGATTAGAGCAGGGAATATGACGGTGGACGAATATGATACATAATTTAGTCATTTGAGCCGCTTTTCTCCTACTATTGAGTAACGCCCAGTCCCAAAATACATATAGGACCAAGATACGGTACATGCCAACAACACTTCACAAATGTGCCAAATCTTATAATAAGCCCATTAGCGAAATGCTTAAGCTGTAAATCATAATAATCCAGAATAATAATTCAGTCACAGGTCACAGCTAATCTCATCCACACAGAATAATAAGATAGAGAATATCAAGTCCAAAATAAATGATACTAAAAAGAAATATGTCCAACATGAAATATGAAATATAACTGTGCGGGTAAGACATCCCGAAACCACAGTGAAAAGAAACAAAGTATCAACTACATGTCCACTGAAAAGAAAGAAATAAAGTATCAAGTCTAAAAGAGACATATCTTAAGAGAAGTTTTCTGCCACTATCTCGTCCACCTACGAAGGTACATCCCTCGCCTCGACTCCAGAATCGTGAACCTCCTCTCTATCTAAGCCTGGAGAGATCACCAGGTCCTCAGGGGACTAGCAAGACATATAATATATATACCTACTATACAATAAATAACATACGAGAAAAAAGGAAATGGTACAAGGAACAATATGAAACTAAAGAATAACTATAAATGGAATACCGTCAAAGATAGTGCTATCAAGCATGACTAATAGTAAGTCGGGGTAACCGCAGCCTGGGGGGCTCACAGTCCTATATTCAGTAGCGATAGGGAATCCCTAACTATAGTAAGGCTCATCCGCACTCGATGGGAGCTCACGAACGAGGTGGTCAGGTATAGTCATGTCTAATAACAGGTCAGGGTCAAATCAAATGATCATGATCGGGTCAAGTCAATCAAGTACCGAAAATCAGACTAAGGTCAAGTCCAAGTCAATAGGTCAGGAGATCATGGCATGGAAAAAACACACTATCACTAGATATGAACATGATAAGAAAGTAGAACAAGTAATATGGAAAAGAGTAAAAATCTACGTGCACGTAAAACTAGAATAACCAAGACAAGGAACAGAAGAAATATGGAACGAAGTAAGATATGAAAAACAGCAATATGGAAAACCATGTAAGTACTGTAAAGTTTGGTAAGGTGTACTTGCCTGGTGTAGACTCAACCACGTATAAATAACTCGTCAGATCAAATGTCCGTAAAAGCTGAACTCCTGCAACTTTCTTCGGATGCTAAAACAGACATTACCAACATTCTCGAAATAAAAAAAATAGCTAGGATAGGCTACCCATAAGTCCAATTCTGGACAGGAGCAAAACGATAATTTTGGGTCAAAACGGTATCCGCCGTTGGACCCACTTTGCACCAAAAGCGTGCCGGAGTCTATGGTCTCTAAAGCCGTCAAACTATATGTCTACGGATTCGTTTTGATGAGACGAACCCAACGGTATGTCCAAAGTTGGATTCCGGCGGGCCGTGCACAAATTCGTCGGTTGAGTTGGATCGTGGGGCCCGCAAAACGGTGATCCGGTCAGTTATCTCAGAATCGGACCGAACATGGCATACAGGAACAAAAAGTGATACAGTCCTGTTGGCGCAAGTTTCGTCTCGATTTGACAAACGTGCACAAAGTAATTGGAGAATTTCGGAAAAGGTCGATATGGTGAACTTTGACGGATACGCATCAAATTCCTCGCACACACGCAACAAATTTGAATTTTGTCAAAGCCCACACATCAACGAAGTTACGCACCTTTCGATGCTTTCGGTTCACGACCAAATCGTCCAATTTGACGGGACGTACGTTGTATCGGAGAGAAATTCAAAGTTTTTAAAACAGAATTTATAAGTTTTTCTGTGA
This sequence comes from Iris pallida, assembly GCA_029216955.1. Lineage (NCBI taxonomy): Eukaryota > Viridiplantae > Streptophyta > Magnoliopsida > Asparagales > Iridaceae > Iris > Iris pallida. Next base: position 14,561 of record JANAVB010044873.1, on the reverse strand, counting down.
TTTTGAAAACAGTTTTCTCTCTACACAATCACTGAACTTCGAAACTATGAATTACTTTCTGAAGTCCTATATGTTGTCTACCATCATGTTTAATTAGATTCCAAAATTCTTTGTGAGTTAGCATAAATTTTTCTTCAAAAATAAGGTTTCAATCTTCGGGTCTGTCACAGAGGTTCATGATTTTTCTCTGATTTCGAACAAATTTTTCGTCGCGTTCAGACCGATCCAACCCAAACTAGTCTGTAGGGTTCTAGTTGGTTAGGTGGGCTTCTAAACAAATCAAGTTGATTGAGGTTTGGTCGAGTATGCTGGGAGAATTCTGATCGTAAAGAAGGGGCCTGGATTGTCGTTGTTGCCCTTACAGTGCTGCGCACGCGCGTTCTGGTCGACCGCCGGCGGTTCAGGGTGGCACTGCGGTGGCCGGAGAGGTCGCTGGGACTAGGGGGTCTGCTGTGCTTGGTCGGGAAGGGTGGCAAGATCGCTTGCTAGGGTTTTTGGTGTTCGAGAATTTCCAATAAGTGCATCGCTCAATATATAGTGTTGGGTTCTCGTAGGTTTGATTTGAATTTCCTAAGGATTTAAACCCAGATTTCATTTGGATTTAGTCCTATATGGCAGAGAATATAACTAGGTTTGATTAGGAAAATATTTGAGGGAATTTGATTCAAATTCGAATGAATTTGATTCAAATTCGAATGAATTTGAATCATTCAAATCTCAAAAATGAACCCTCTGCTCGGGAAACTGTGGGGTAGGGGTCGGGCAGAATAGAAAGGAACAATAGTTCCTTATATATAAACTATGTTTATATTATATATATATATATATATATATATATATATATATATATATATATAGAAATATATATATATATATATATATACGTGTATATATACCTTTAGGGGTAACAATCTAAAAACCATTATATAAATTCTGAAAATAAAGTAAATTTTCTAAACTAAATATGCTGTATCATATTTCTCAACAAAATATTAAATGTAATATCAATAACATTTGTATATATAAAAAATTATTTAGGAAAATATTTATCAATTCCTAGAAATAAATAAGAAATATTTGCACACATAAAATATGTCTACATGGCATCTTTGGATACAATAAATGCCTACATGGGTTCGGATTTGGTTTGGGTCCAGTTCGGACTGTTTTGGTATAACCGGGTCATCTAAAAATCAATATATTAAATAATAACTAATTAAATGATTTAAATGAGTCCATTCGCACTTGGCCTGGTTTTCCTAGTTCGGATATCACTATGGCTAGACCTCTCCTAGCATGGCTAATACACTAATCAAGGTACACTGCTATATCTTCCGTGCCACAATTCTTGGTCATCTTGTGCTCCAAAACTCAACAATGGCTAAGATCATCTATTAAATAATAATTAAAAAAATACTTAGGAAATTACAAAAATTCCCATTTTAAATAAAAAAGCCAAGGACAGAAGTTTGCTCAGTATCAGTAATAGAAGGGATCCCAGAAGAATTGGCATGCATTTACCCTCACGGTAGATGAGGATGAGAATTTGACAGATGTTATCGCAGGTACAATTTTATTAAAATCATTACCTGCTATTGCTTTATTGGATTCTGGGGTTTCTCATTCTTTTGTATTAGTAGCTTTCTTGATGAAGTAGGATATTATGACTACTCTTTTGAGTAAGAGCCTTAGAATCTTAACCGGTGGAGGTAGTATTCCAGTTAGTGATATTTGTAGGGACTGCCCTATAATTATTTGTGGTAGAGAGATGCGAATAAGATTGCTTGTTGTGCCCATTCCTAGTTTTGATATTATTCTTCGCATGGATTGGCTGAGAATGTACCACGCGACGATAGACCGTCATCGAGGGTGTGTCATCTTTAAGCCACCCGGAGAGCCTGAGTTCGAGTTTTCTAGAGCAGATGCAGAACTTAGCGTAAGAGCTATATGTAGATCTTTGACAACCGAGGAAGTTACACAACATCCATTTATTATGGAGTTTTTGGATGTATTTCCCGATGATCTGCCAGGTCTACCCCTGGATAGAATAGTAGAATTCTCTATCGACTTAGTGCCATGAGCGGCACCGGCGGCACAGAACGTGTACCGTATCAACAAGAAGGAGATGGAGGAGTTGAAGACACAGTTGGAGGATCTTTAGAGTAAGAGATTCATTCGTCCGAGTGCTTCACCTTAGGGCGCTCCGTGCTTTTTGTGCCTAAGAAAGATGGGTCGGTGAGGATGTTTATTGACTATCTTGCACTTAATGCACAAACGGTCAAGAACAGATACCATTTGCCTAGAATTGACGATCTCTTTGACCAATTGAGCGGAGGCAGAGTATTCTCAAAGATTGACTTGCGATCTGGCTATCATCATGTAAAGGTGCGGAAGGAAGATATTACGAAGACAGCTTTTAGGACTCGGTATGGACATTATGAGTTCCTAGTGATGCCATTTGGACTGCCCAATGCTCCAGCGGTATTCATGAATCTGATTAACAAGGTCTTTCATCAATATTTGGATTGGTTCATGGTTGTATTTATAGATGATATACTAATATATTCGAAGACTCAAGAGGAGCATGAGCAGCATTTGAGGATTGTCTTGGAGACATTACGACAGAAGAAGTTATATGGCAAGTTATCCAAATGTGAGTTCTTCTTGGACAAAGTTAGTTTCCTTGGGCATATTTTGACAGGAGATGTGATATCAATAGATCCTAAAAGGATAGAAGCTGTGAAGGCATTACTCACACTACATTCTGTAGAAGAGATGAGAAGCTTTTTGGGTTTAGGGTTATTACTGAAAGTTCGTAAAGGATTTTACGAAGATTGCAGAGCCAACGACGAAACTCACCAGGAAGAATGATGCTTTACGTGGACATAAGCATGCCATGACGCTTTTTATGAGTTAAAAAGAAGATTGACCATTGTGTGGACACGCACAAAAAAAGAAGAAGAAAATACTGCATTTTCTTTTATTGGCGCAAGCACCACAAATCGAGTACGCCTGAGAGATCCTGCATTGAGGATCCCCGAGTACAAAAAAGAATTCTGGGGAATAGGATGATGGAGATCGAGCGGCAGTTGCTCCTTTACTTCGTTGACACTCCGATTACAAAAGTGGGAGAAAACCTAAGAAAATTGCTAACTCTCGGCTCATTGGCAAGAAGTACAGCAATTTGGCTCTTGAAAATGCTCTCCGTCCTCTTGTTTTGAAGAGGGGTGAGGCCTCCCTTTTATAGTCGTTCTCGAGCTGGAATAATGTTATGCGCCTACATAAGAAAACATGCTGGTTCTTATGTGGGCGCATAGTCCTGCTTTGGGCACATAGGATGTAGGCGCATACAGGCTGCGAGATCGTGAGTTGGTCGTAGTGTTGACGTGGTCGCATGCTTCGGTGCACGACTGCTCGTGGAGACTGAAGTGGCCATGCGCTTTGGTGCACGTTTTGATAATGGCTTTGACTGAGTCAGGCTTGGGCGCATAGCCATATCTCAGGGGGAGCTAGTCTTGGGCGCATGAAGCTTCACTGACTGGAAGCATGGAGCTACACTTGACTGGGCGTATGGAGCTTCATTAAGTGGGCGCATGGAGTTACACTGTCTGGGCGCATGGAGCTACACTTGACTTGGGCGCATGGAGCTATATTTGCTGGAAAATTTTCATGCTTCTACAGGACCCCCTTCAAAGTTTTTGATACTTGAACAAGTTCGAAATACTTTGAAAGAAGCATGGATCGTCTTCTCGCGAGGCATAGGCGCATAGCAGGACCCTCTCTTTGGGCGCATAGTATTTGGCCAGCCTGTCAGGGAGATACGATTATTGAGATTTTCCTCAAAATCTGAACTGACAGATTCATCAGAACAAAACTTGAAGCGGTCCATCCATTATAGGTCGTCCACGTCAGCAAGGGACAGTCGTATAGTATGCAGAGAGCTGATCCTTCACTTGGGCGCATAGGCTGTAGTGGGCACATACAATGGGCGCATACAGCAGGTGGGTGCATAAGAAGTGGCCCATGCCTATAAATAGACCCTGGAGGAGAGAGAAATTTTATTATTCCTCCCTCTTTTAATTTTTCAGAAAACTCTTCGTCTTCTTTCTTTGAGAACCATGTCTCCCAAGGCTGCCAAGAGATCCACGAAGGGCAAGGGGGCTGCGTCGAGTGATTCTCCTCCTACGGCAGCGTCTTCGGCAGTCCAGGACCCGATTCTGGGTGAGGGCATATTTCAAAAAACGAAGTCTTGAGCGTTAATTTACGACGCTCGGAGTTCTCTTCTGCCTGGGCGCTTGCGCCTAGGGCAACATACTTCTGTGAGCGTTACTATGCGCCCACAGAAGTCATGCGCCAACACTGTGGTGTGCTATGCACCCACGTGTTGCCATATTATGCGCCCCTTTATGCTGTGGCATGTTATGCGCCCACGTACTGTCCGAGAGTCATGTGCCCACATGTCTTGTTTTGGGCGCAGATCCCTTTGGGCGCATAGGACTCTTCAGGACTTAGTTTTTTCCTGCAGTTTTCTGAGTTTGACTGTCTTTCTACCCCTTGCTTTTTGCAGCACCCATACCGAAGACTGAGGCTTTTGTGAAGGAGGAGATGCTGTCTTCTTTCATCAAACAAGAGTCACCGTTCATTAAGGAGGAGGTGATACCAAAAATTGAGGTAGAAGAAGAGTTAGTGCCCATCGGAGAAAGAATTACTCCCAAGATTGAAGCTGCTGTAAAGAAGGAGCCCAAGTCTGAGGGTAGTAGCACTGAGAGTTCTGACCCACCTGCCCCGGCCGAGGACCTTAATCAAATAGATCCTTCATATGCGAAATGGTTGAGAGAATGGTATATGCCTCGACACAGCTAGGAACCACGGGTTCCCATAAATGTTCGTACAAGTCTTGGCATTTCTGTTTGTCTTTAGCTTTGTGTTTCACCTCTTTTGGACGTCAAATGTAATCCTCCTGCTCAGATGAAGGGATGGAGAACTTTTTGTTTTGCTCATGAGGTGTTGTCCTATGAATGTAACTGATTTTGAATAAACAAAATACATTCGCTCCATTTTCTGCTTGTGGTATCTGTGGTGCTTATATTAGAGAGCCAAATACCGTATTTATATAAAGGGTATCCCGCTGGAGGATCCTCCTCTTTTTTTGTTTGGACCTATTGCCCTTTTGTGCATCCAAAAATGCGAGCAAATAGATTGGAATGATACTTTCGTGGACCTATTACCCTTTGGCACGCCAGCGGTGCGGGTAATAGATTTGAAACAAAACCTAACAGAGGTAACATGGTCGTGATAGGTTTTATTATCTTGACACCATGTCTTTTATCCCGGATTGGTTATAGGTGTCGAGTCGGAAGACTATCGGTATCAGAGGTAATATGGACGTGATACACGATAATCAGGAGCATTTTTGTCCTCGAGAGCATAGCCGGGTATGAGGAACGGGCCAACACTCTAAGGAAGGTCTTGAATGAACTAGAGGGTCAGGTGGCCAGGTTTCGAGAAATCAAACAGCGGAGTCCAACGTCACTATTCCGCGCAGAGGACGAGGTTTTGATGACAGCTCTTGTGGAGGAGAAGGCTACCTTTCAGGCAAGGAAGGACACCCTTGTTCAAGAGATTGGCGAGTTGGCTGACCAATATAGCCAGCTCAACGCTGCAAGTGAGGCACGTGCTGCCTCGAAGAACAGGCTGGCTATGTAGATCACTGAGAAGCACAATTACATTGTGCAGATCATGAACGAGATCACCCAGTTGGAAGCTGACTTGAGGGCGGCGTCATCTGAACAAGAGGATTATCTGTCCCAGGCTGCCATGACTGCCACCGCTTCTGCCCGTTTAGAAGAGCAGCTGGCGAGGTTGGAGGGGGAGCATCAGAGTCTGATCCTCTTTGAAGATGAAGCCGCTTGCCAAGAAGAGGCACGACGCTGAGCTGCTGTAAAATCTGAAGCCAAGATGGTTGCTCTGAAGGACAGCATAAACCGCCTGTGTATCACGTAGATTTTTGTAATTTTTTTTTGGCCGTCACTGCTCTTGTACCTTTTTTTCCGTCTTTTGATAGACGTTTAAGTACTGAATAAAGAATCTTTTTAAAAGTGAATGTGGTTTTGTGAAATATCGATGCTAGAGGTAATGTGGACGTAGTAAGGATATTTCTGATGGGTATTCCGCTGGGGAAATTTTATGTGGACCTATTATCCGTTTTATATTCGAATGATTCGAATATAGAAAATAAGTTGAATGAATGAAGCTGCAAGTAGAGGTAATATGGACGTAATAGCATAGGATGTTCTATATCTGACCAGAGGTAATATGGACGTGGAAAGATATAGCATTAGGGAGGAGTGGATTTCAGAGGTAGTGTGGACATGACTATCTTTGATGAATGCTTTGCTCAGAGGTTATGTGGATGTGGCAAAACATTTGATCATTCCGCTGGGGAGATAATTATCGGAAAAAATTCAGAGGTAATAGGGACGTGATTTGTTTTCATCAAACTGAGTTTGGATGGAGTCAAAAAAAAAGAAATGATTCCACTGGAGAAATATTTAGAGGACCTATTATCCAGGACGTATTCAAGACTCTTGAAATACGGATAATAGTTAGATAGTTTTTTTTGAATCATATAAACATCGTACTGTACATTTACATGACTGAATATATGTGAACAAAAAGAGGTTACACATAGTATTTCTTCAGGAACTTGCCGTTGATAGGCATCATGAGCAAGTCACCATCGGGTTTGGTTAGCCGGTTAGAATACGCAGATTCTATGACGAAAGGACCTTCCCATTTAGGCTGGAATTTTCCTTTTGTTTTGTGCGTCATGACCATCGGTCTTCTCACTGCTAGGACCAGATCGCCGACTTGGAAGATCCTTTCCTTCATTTTTATTGAAGGCTCTGGAAAGACGTGCTTGGTATAACTCAATGCGCTGCTGAGCTAACAAGCATTTTTCGTCTAGCGCTTCGAGCTCTTAGAGTCGCAGACGGAAGCTTTCTTCAGTGGTCAGCTCGCTGGCTAGGGCTACCCGAAGAGAAGGAATCTGGGTTTCCAGGAGAAGAACTGCTTCGCTCCCATAAACCAGAGAGAATGGCGTACTGCCTGTTGGAGTCCGGACCATTGTACGATAGGACCATAGATATTCACCGAGCTTCTCGTTCCAATCACGCTTATTTGAAGACACGAACTTCTTGAGAAGTTTTATGATGGTTTTGTTGAAGGCTTCTGCTAGCCCGTTAGCCGCTAGATTGTAGGCAGTAGAGGCTACGTTCTGGAGTCGATTATTGTCGCAGAACCAATAGAATGCATGGCTTGCGAACTGTGGACCACTGTCATGGATGATCCTACGAGGTAGGCCGAAGCGGTATATGACATGATGTTGATGAAACTGATCACGTTTCACTTGTCGGGTAGCAGTATAGCTTCCGCCCATTTGGAGAAGTAATCGGTTATAGCTAGGATGAACCGATGTCCTTTGAAGGATGGCTGTCACGACCCGCACCCTGAGGAAGGGCACGAGAACGTGGGTACGTCCAGCCTACGCCGCAGTGTCGGCGGTAGAACGGTGTTGTATAGTTCGTCTATATATCTAACATCTAACAACAATATGGTATAAACATATCATCTCCACACGGAGGTATAATATAATATTTCAATTCTATATCTCAATCACAAGTCTAGGAAAGATAGAGCACGATATGGGAAAAGAAGAAACTGAAATATAAATAGCGTTATCACACCATATAAGTAGATGTCCAACACAAATAAATACAAGTCCTAAAATATAACTAAGTCACAACTAACAATCGGAACAATCCGATAGAAACTGAAAACTATAAATACTAGACTAGACTAGGCACCTTCTACTGAGCTAGATGCTCCTCAGGCTCCTGAAGGTCACCCTCATGTGCCCATAGAAGGTAGGGTAGTCATCATCATCATCTGTAATATTTTCAACTGGTCCAGTCAGGACAGGAGCGAGCACAATACATCTCACGCAGTTCATAACATGTTAGAAAATTAAGCATGCAAAAGAGTAAGATACATGAACTGCAAGAAGATGTATAAAACGAGAGAGAATTTATAACTGAAATATATACAGGATAAGTAAAACTGCAATACTAGTGATTTAGAGCACAATATGGTTATGTAAACGGCTTAGGTTGCACAATAACAATAGGCAGCATCCATCATAACGTGAGTGTACAATGGAAGCGTACAATAGTCGTACCATAGGATTTGATTACATAACCATTTCCTACTCACCCTCCCCAATCAATACACAAGGATCCAATCCAGTTACGCTACTATGTACATATTCTCTATGAAGCTCATGTGATAATGAGAGTACAATATGCACAATGAGTATACATGAATATAGGTGTACAATAAATACAATATGTTCGTGAAACGCACATAACAATATGTATCTGTTGAACACAATAGAGATAACATCGCAAGAGAAGATCCATATAGTACCAATCTGTGATAACAATCGTGCCAGTATCAAGTAAAGTAATCTAGAGCAAGAATATAAGTCCTGACAAATATGAAACGATTAGAGAATGTACTCGCCTGTCACCCTGAATGACTGATATGAATGGATGTCCGAACTGGTGTCACAGAGTCCTATTTAGAGTAAAACAGGTTATGATATATTCAGAAACAAGGTAATTGAAGTGTATGATACAATCTATATGATTTCTAAGTCAACTAGGTCAAAGTCAACTTATAGTCTAGGTTTAGTCAAATCTAGGTCTAACCCATATCTAGCCTATACATATGTATATCAAGTATACCATGTCTATATATATCTACACTAGCTAGTTATAGGGCATATAGCCTATAATCTATATACATATTATTCAATATAATACCTAACTAAGCCTATAGTCTAAACATGAATCTTTCTTAGGTAAAACCTCATACACCAACCCATCTATCATAACACACATTCATATACGCATACATACATTTTACATAGATTCATATATGCATACATACATATATATTACATATATACATAATGCATATATACATAAAGATATAGAGAGATGGTTATGTGACATATGGTAATGCAAGGAATGAAGGGAATAAAAATAGTGTACAATGTGACAGTGTTCACAGATTTTTTGTGTGTGTTTGGTTTAAATTTTAGCTTTAGAGTAATGTGTCAAAGGGGAAATGATTCTCAGTTTTAGGCAGTGCATTGACAGTGGATTGTGTGTTTGGTTACCCATGTGTGGTAGTGTCTATTTCCATGTGTGTGTGTGTGTAACCTAGATATAGGTGTCAAGTGTCCACTGTGTGTGTACAGGAATATTAGTGATTTAATCTCAGTTTTGTAAAAACAAGGAATGAACCTACAAAACTGAGATTTGAAATCTTAGGTTTTTCATGAGTTAATCTCAGATTTCTACATTTGAACCCATCTAAATTTCAGTTTAACAATTTTAGTTTACACACATTTCAACATGCCTATCATTATCAGGAATTTATGTAATTGACAGTTAATATATTGAATTGAACTCAGATTACACTACAACTAGATCTCAGATTTCTGTGAAAAAATTGGAACATATATTAACATGTTCAGCTCATAATGAGCCTTCAACTGAGATTGAAGTCTCAGGTTTTGCTTCTCAGGTTAATGCAATGACTGTTAACTCATTTCAGCCCCTTTAACTCTACTGCTCCCTATATATATACATATATATAATACATCATCACCTATATATATACATACAGACATATATACATGTATACAGACATATATATACAATATAAGACACAGAAAAATCCTTAAAATACTGACACACACCAATGGACATGACACTAAAATAAACTATACATAGATAGTTCAATATCAATCCAATTGCATATACATAGATTTGTAATGAAGTATATGAACAAACTCGAACCAATACATGTCCCAGACATGTATACATGTTAATACATCTCAAAATTCATTAATTAATGATTTAAAACATATTTAATCTCTGAAGTTACTCCGGTTTTTTACTCAGTATCAGTGTTCAATGTCAGAAGTTGGGGGAAACCAAAATTCGAATATCAAAATATGGTAAAAACCCAATGCAAAGGTTGGTAAACATTGAGTCATGCATACACGTGTCAAACATGGTGTTTGTGTCCAAACAAGTGGACACAACATGTCCAAAACACTAAATTACACAGAATATGAAAATACTGCACAGGCAGTCTCGTGCACGTATGTGAGTCGGGCTAGGACACGACACATACAACCTTGGGTCTCGTGCACGTGTCAGTAGCTAGGTGGGGTGTCAGGGTAGGTGTCTAGGTGCCTGAGTCGTATCCACGAAGTCGTGTGTCCACGCGCGAAACGCGTATCAGTGGAGGATTTCCGCGTGCTGTGTCTGTGTACAAGATCAGTGCACTCACGATTTCTCACTCGACACGACACGATTCGACACAAAACTTTGGGGAAGTCTTGACAGACATTGCCACTACTCCCGTGTCAAATTTAACGTGTCCACGTGTCGTGTGTAGGGAGAAAAAGGGGTCGGGTAGCAGGGCAGTGCACGGGGTGTCGTGCAGCGTGTTCGTGTCCTTTTTGGACACGGACACGACACAGAATCCAGCTCAGTCAGTAGGGAAATTAAAGTACACATATAGGGCTACGTTTTTGTTCAATTAGTTTTGTAAATTACTAATTTTTAATTCTATGTGACATTTTATCGAACATGAGTTTAAAAACACCGATACATGTCCGATACGGACACGAATTCCTACCAAACTTGGGCTACACCTAGGAGGACCCTAAATGAATGCATCCATGGGAAGAAAACTAGAATTTGAATAGGTTTGATGGGTTTTACCTATTGAGGGTGAAACCTCAATTTAAAGCTATTTGAATGAGGGCTCTTCTACAACTTGCGACGATCCCAAGCCTCCGAATCCTTGCTAGCTGCCCACTAATGGTGTCCTCTACTGTAGGGGAGCCCAATGCAAAAGACTAGGCTCAATTTGGGGTTGATTTGGATATTTGGGGATGAGTTGAGGAAGAACACTAAAAGTGGCAATTCAAATGATTAAAAAATATGCTAATGGTTAATGTGTTGTATTTATAGAGGGGGGGGGATGTTTGATGGCTGCCATTAGGTTAGGTTTAGGGTTTAGTATGAGTGGTCAAGGCTTCTCCAATAATTTCTAGCAAATCTAAAGGCTCACAATTAAAGTAACCTTTCTTAACCTTTAGCCTAAAATATCCTACTAACAAATATCTAGATATTAACCTAATTTGATTACTTAGTTGAAACCCTCTAACTTAGTCTCTATGGTCATGACTAACATCTTGATTAGGCTAAACTTCTAGGTCAACTCTCAAACAATTAACTAGCACATAAAATTCATATAATTTACAATTTCATAAAAGTGTCAAAATGACCAAATACCCTTAGGCTAAAAAGTAAAATATGAAATTCTAAACATATGATTAGGTCTCAATGATCATGATTAGTCTTCTAGGTCATGCATGACTAAGGTCACACTATCAAAACACCAATTTCACATATCACCATTTTAAATAGTTTTAAAATAACTAAAAATCACCAAAATCATATCATGACTAAAATCTAATATTTTAATGATTTAAAATACAAAAGTTCAAAATTACCTTTATTTTAGAAACTGGGTGCTACAAGTCTACCCTCCTTAGAAGAATTTCGTCCTCGAAATTAAGATGGTCGTACTCCTTCTAGGTCAAACACCCCCAATAATCACAGTCTCAACATACAGTCCGATAATCATACGCGTTTGTCCAAATCATGATACTCGGAATCTTCGTCATGCTAGTGAGCAAGGCTACGATATTCACAGTGTCCTTGACTATGGTACATACCACTAGAATCATGGTATTTAAAATTTTTGCATTGCCGCATGCTTGGCCGCAAAAACCTTAAATTCCCACACCCGAGAAATATGTCCAAAATCTGACTATATGTTCTCACTATGCCAGCTAACATGAATATAGAAGACTCTAGATTCCCATAATCGAGGTGACCTAGCCCATACGACTTATCTCAGAAGAAAATAATCACAATGAATATCTGAACAAAATTTATCAACTACCAGGTATGGATAGAATCAAATTTCAAGACAGTTATAAGGGTGCAAATGCGAAAATAGAATCAAAAAGATTGGAACCTGCAATCAGCTCTCCCTCTGCCTGTGTATCCTCGACTGTCATGGCGAAAGCTCGCCCCTGCTGGCCTCCCTTGGCCTGTTGCTGATGCAGGGCAAACCTCTGCTGCTGAGTCTGCAACGGTGGTCCCGTCTGCTGCCCTGTCGGAGCTCTAGCTCCTGCTACTACCTGAGTCATTGGTGCCTTGTTCCTGGGACAATCCCTACGCAGGTGCTCTGCTGAACCACAAAGTAAACACATGCCCTGCCTCTTCCTGCAGTCGCTCCATCGGTGACCTTGCCTCTTGCAGAAGTCACATGAGTGTTGTTGCTGCCTGGGTGCCTGCTGGTGAAGTACATGTCCCTGGCCCTGAAACGGCTACTGAACTGGCCTCTGCTGAATGTGAGGGCGCTTGGCTGGCCCTGCACTAGAACTAACCCCTAAGGCATCATTGCCCCTCTTCGGCTTGAGGCCGAAGTCCTCCTCTGCAATCTGCACGTCCATAAATATCTGATCGAACGTCGTGTCACGGCGACACGAGGTGTGGGTACGCACTGCATGAATAAGTCCCCTACGGAACTTACGAGCCTTCTGCCCTTTATCCTGGATCAGATCGGGAGCGAACCTGCTAAGACGGAAGAACACTGCTGCATACTCGTCCACCGACGAGTTTCCCTGCACTAGACCCACAAACTAGCCCTCCAACGCTGTGAAAGCCACGTCCGGGAAGAACTTTTCCTTGAAGAGCCGCCTGAAATTCTCCCATGATATACCCTTCACTGACACCTGAGGGTCTGTCCGGAACCATATCAAAGCGATGTCAAAGAACTAGCTGGCCGCAGACGTCAAAGTTCCTTCGAAACCTCTGCTAACTCCAGGCTCCTCTGGACGTCCTCCAACCAGTCGTCATCATACAGGATACCATCGGTACCCTTGAAGTCCTTCGGGTTCATCTTCCTGAAATCCAGACATGTACCAGGCCTCTTCTGACTCTGCTGCTGCTGAACTGGGGCACCCTGATCTGTACCCGGGAGTACCCTCTCAACTGCTGTCATTGCCAGCTGGTGGGAGTTCTCCATACTCTGTCGTAGAACCTCTGTTGACGGTAGGATGCGTCAGCCTGATGCTGCTGTGCCTCTGCCTGTGCCCTCGGGTCTGCATCATCTGCTGTAGAAGGGCCATCATCTGCTGCGCATCTGTCGGAAGCGGAGGTGGCAGTAGAAAAGTCTCGGGAATAACTATGGACGGTCCCGCAGCTAGAGGTGGAAGACCTCCTGGAACAGTCGTCGCTACTCCTGCTTGAAGGGCAGGAACTGAGGTGGCAGCTTCCTCGACTGCTACTCCCGTAGACGGAGGTGGAAGTCCTCCCAGATCGGATCTCGCTGGAACAATACTAGATCTTGCTAACTGAGCACGAGTAAGCAGCATCCTGAGGACAGATTGAAACAAGGAGATCAATATGGCACATGATAAGGAAAATCAAGGAAGGACAATTAAATTCAGTTACAAGAAGAGTTGTCATGGTAATCAAAAGATCAGAGTTTTTCCTAAAATGTGATTGAGTAACTATTTATACTGCCTAATCCTATATTCTAACAGCAGGCTCGTAGCAGCACTCTAAGTCGAGCACCACTACGAAATCGCACTATTTGCGACTCAGACCTGCATGGGCCACCACAAAAATGTGTCACGACCCGCACCCTGAGGAAGGGCACGAGAACGTGGGTATGTCCAGCCTATGCCGCAGTGTCGGCGTGTAGAACGCTGTATAGTCGTCTATAATATCTAACATCTAACAATATGGTATAAACATATCATCTCCATACGGAGGTATAATATAATATCTCAATTCTATCTCAAACACAAGTCTAGGAAAGATAGAGCACGATATGGGAAAAGAAAAAACTGAAATATAAATAGCGTTATCACACGACACAAGTAGATGTCTAACACAATAAATACAAGTCCTGAAATAACTAAGTCACAAGTAACAATCGGAACAATCCGATACAAACTGAAAACTTATACTAGACTAGACAAGACACCCTCTACTGAGCTAGATGCTCCTCAGGCTCCTGAAGGTCACCCTCATGTGTCCCATAGAAGGTAGGGCAGTCATCATGATCTATGTAATATTTTCAACTGGTCCAGTCCGGACAGGAGCGAGCACAATACATCTCACGCAGTTCATAACATGTTAGGAAATATAAGCATGCAAAAGAGTAAGATACATGAACTGTAAGAAGATGTATATGAAAACGAGAGAGAATTTATAACTAAAATATATCAGGATAAGTAAAACTGCAATACTAGTGATTTAGAGCACATATGGTTATGTAACGGCTTAGGTTGCACAATAACAATAGGCAGCATCCATCATAACGTGAGTGTACAA